>RJWT010001044.1:0-53100 GCA_004365215.1 Cuniculus paca
AAAATTTCTCAAATAAATATGTTTTATCGTCAAAATGAGAAGAAAACATAGGCCAGTAAATAAAGCAAACAACTGAAACGTAGCCTTATCTTCTGGTTAACTCTTTTGCATTAGATTGCTGGCTCTAGTTCAAATTTAATATAACATAGAAGCATCCGTGCTAGCGCCAGTCTTTCTGAGCAGGAAATTAAACCCACTCTTGTTGTCCCTGACACTGACAGCAGGAAGCCTGTTGCTGTCACCATTGCTCCTGTGAGCACCAGTTCAGAACTACAGCTGGAGATGATCAAAGTCCACTGGAGCAACAGCGCCACCCTCCGTCCCCAGAGCAGCTCCCAAAGCCCCACACTGCAGAGAACTTGTCTTTGGTTAGGAAGGAAGTACGCTGCTGCCGAACGCTCCTGCTTACCCAGGGTTCTGTAGTCATCTCTGGCTTTGCTTGCTCTTAGTAGAGACTGTATTTTCACAATTTCATTTTTCTGAAAAATATTGAGAAAGTCACAATCCCACAGAGTCCCCATTTACTCCATTACTCTATAATTTAGAACTTTAAAGAACTGACAATATTTAAGAGCTGCGGTTATTTAGATAAAGTGTGTTCAACACGTATTTCCCTCCCTCCCCTTTTTTAACAAGGGGTCACATGACTTAGCTCCAGGTGGGAACAAGACTGCAAAGGGTCGGTTTAAATACAGAGATCTAAAAAGGGAAAGGAGTTGTAGCACAGAACTTAGATGACACAATCTATGCCCACAGAGGTATTCTTCAAAGACTATAAAAAAATTCCTCCTAGGGCCAGGGATCTAGCTCAGTGGCCTAAGCACCTGCCTGGCAAGTGCAAGGTCGTGAGTTCAATCCCCGGTGCAGCAAAAAGAAAAAAAAATTCCTCCTGTGGACTTTGATGTGACCAGTTAGCATGAAGGAAAGCTGTACATGCAACACTGGAATGAATTATCTGGAATTTTCTCTCTCAGGTGTTACTAGTCACACTATCTCCTCTCCACCTCTGATTACTAAAGTCTTACTCTCAACCTGATTTCTGAGTTATCATGTTAAGCTCTAAGTTCTGTTCTCTCCTAAGTGGTCATTTCCAACCCTTAATAAAAAATGCCTTTCAATGCTCACAGTTCACAAACATTCATTTAGTCACTTGTAGCCCAGATAGAAACCCACATGCATTTTTCTTACATGATCTTTGAAATACTGCAATCGTGAAAGGTAGTTCTTCCTTGCTGTTGCCATTCGGTACCAAGACTGAATCTAAAATCAAGGCAATCACCAAACAACTGTTAATATAACCATATGCACTCTTTCTAAAAAATAATAGCTGCCTGCTACATAATAAGTATCTAAATCCTATCCTTCATTCCCCACTTCTATTGCTTTCTCCTGAGGGATTTGAAACACTTTATGTTACCCTTCATCTCACCACCTCCATAGAAGAGAGCTGGGGAGTTACAGCAGCTTTGTACTATTTTGTTTTAATTTCAATAAATAAAGCCAAGAGAGCAAGGCATTTGCCGAGAGTTGCAGTAGGTCACTGAATCCAATTAAACTAGCCCAGGGTGTGTTCGTTATCCTTTAAATACGACCTTTAGGTTTCCATAGACAAACATCCCAAGAGGTGTTGGGAGGGACCAACTGCTACCAAGAGTTCGGAGGGATTAAGCACGTGTTCCATGGTGAAGCCTGGACAGCATTTTATTATGAAGCTACTGCACAATGGATCTAGACCACCCTATCATTCTCTGCCTTTGCAGTTTAAAATAGCTTTGAAACTGAGCTCATGTGATCCCAATTTGTCTCACACTGTTCCAATTCTCTTCTGATTTCCAAGTTGTCTACAAGCTCATTTCTGCATGAGACAGAAGTCTTGTGGCTTTCGCTCTGGCAGAGCGGTCCCCACACAGCCTTGTTTTCCTCTGTGTGCCTGGGCGGGAGGCTGGGCTAGAGGAGCTCAGCACCTGAATACAGCTCCTAAGTTAGTCTGCTTCCTCTTGTTATTATTGCTTTGCATGTTAAGAGGAACTTGGGTTCCCCAAGAGTTCAAATAATTAAAGTCCTAAACATCTACTGGCTATAAAACACACCCACATTTGATTCTGCTAACCACAAGAAGGATGTGAGCCAGTTACAGTGGCTCAGTTGACTGCTTTGAAGATGATCTACTGAGTAGTGGAGGTGGGATGCCAACTCGGCAGCTCACATATACCATCTCCACAACTGTCTTCCAGAATCCAAGCAAAGCAAAGGGAAAAGCTGAAGCACGTGATATGGTAGGAAAGGATATTTACCTTCACAATAGAATCAACATTATCAGCAAACGTCTGTCGCCTTAGCAGATACTCCTTCTGTTGTTTATATCCCTTCCAAAAAGCCTAAGAAAAAGATAGGTTACGTTACTGATGAGTGCAGCTGATTTATACAGTGCAGCCACGGAGCACCTCTCAGGAGGCACTGGATCGGGACTCCGGCAGCCTCCTCTCCAAATCTCCTCTCTAGGGTGGACGTTCACTGAGCAGGACACACACCAGCTTGCTACTGAGTCCTGACCCAAGGTGGTGGAAGCAACCCGGGTAGGCACCCAGTTTCCTACATGAAAGTTTACTTTACCAAGGCCCTGCGTGTCCAAAAGGAGTCATAAAACAGAATTCCCCCCAAACAACACAAGTAATCGAAGACAATGACTGTCCAGTGTCTTTATGCCAACAAGCGGTCCACAGTGGCCAGACTGGAAAGGAAACTTGCGCTCCAGCTAATATCTTTAGAAGGATTAAGTCCAGAGCTGTTATCATTTTATTCCAGTTCATCTATCAGCATCTTTTGGTTGATAGATGGGCACTCACCCTAATTCACTGATCTTGTTTTTCAAATTAGAAATGAAATACAAGTTCTTTGTTAAAGAGGGCGAATGCAAGCATAGAATTATTATTTTTGTAAGTTTCTTTTCATGCCTGCATATAGTAACCTACCTCACTCATTCCATAAAATATTTCAACAAAATATGGAGTTTTATAATTTAAAAAAATATACTTTGTAATGATTCATAAAAAACAGCATGGAATCCAAATGGTTAAGGAAGAACTTGCTCCAGACTTTTCAATTCATGCCCCTAGAAATGACAGAGAATGCTTTTTATAAAAAGAAACTCAAAAATAAGTCATTAGCTGGATATGGTAGCACACACTGGTAATCCCGGCACTCTGGGAAGCTAAGGCGGGAACACTGCAAGTTCAAGTCCAGCGTGGGCAACTTCGTGACTAAGAGTCTGGTTGAAAAAGGGGGCAGGGGCTGGGATGTAACTCGTGCAAAGACCCTCGTTCCATCCCCAGTGTTAAAATGAGAAGCATACAGATCTACAGTTGGGAAGCTCCCTGGAAGAAAGACGGTGACTGAAACCAGGATGTGGAGGGACCCGTGAAACAGAAAGTCCACAAAAATACGGAATTTTTTCGGGATGACTCTAAGCTTGCAAGAGCCTCCCGCGGTCATCAGAGTAACTGAGGAAAGCATCACCTTACCCATTTGTCAAGCAGTGAGCAAAAAATGGGCAGATGGGCAAGAGGGGGCTCGAGAAACCACAGAAGGGTAAAGTCTTTTTGGATGGAACCCGGCAATATCGCATTTAAAATGACATAATATTTTGCCTAGTTTTCTAATTTTCAATATATCTAGCCTAGGGAAATGTAAGTACCTGGTTAGAAAAACCATACTCTCCAGTAAAGTATAGAAAGAAATCCTGCCTCCTTTCATATACTTTTACATTCCCTTCATTTATAATAGAATCGAGTATTTCTTCTACCTATGTTTAGAACCATAGACGACATTATAGAACCATACACGACATTATAATTTTTGCCTTTTCTTTTGTACTACTGGGGGTTGAACTCAGGGCCTTTGCACCAAGCAACTTAAAAAAACTCAAGAGGACAGGAAGAATGTATTTATTCCTATTTTTACTTTGAGTTGTTTTTTCTTCTCGATGTTCCAAAATTCTTTTGTTCCTTTTCTTTTTTTTCCTGGTTAAGTGAACAGTCTCTGGCTTTTCTTTCAGGGCAGGCCTACTGGTGGCAAGTTTCCCCTTTACTCCTCTGGGACAGAACTCCAACGGCTGTGTTCTTTAGTCCTCTATCACAAAGTTTCTTTCTCCTTCAGATAACAAACTGTCTTTTGTATCTACGGCTTTAAAGACTTCTGTCCTTTGCTTTCAGAGGTCTGACTATGATGTACCTGTGTGTGAATTTCCTTAGTTTTTCCTATTTGGGATTTGCTTAGCTTATTCAACTGGAGTTTTGTGTCTTTTGCTTCATGGAGGAACTTTTGAGAATTTTTATAAGCACTGTCCTTTTCTCCTCGCCTCAGAGACACGCATGTTAAATCTTTATAGTTCCACACATCCCTTAGGCTTTGTTCATTATTTTTCCAGTCTGTTTTCTTGGTTCTCCGGACATGCCAAGTATCCAAATCCATTCCTGCGTTTACTCTATTCTGGTGTGAATGAGGCTACCCACAGTTTTCCCATATCTGTCACTGTTTTATTTCTGTCGTACTAGGAACCAAACCCAGGGCCTTTGTACTGAGCTGCATCTTCAGACCTCTTTTCTTTTTTCTGAAATAGGGTCTTGCTAGGTCACTACATTGTGCAGGTTGGGCCTGAATTTGTGATCCTTCTGCTTCGACCTCCCAAAGTGCCTGGATCACAGGCATGTGCCACCTGGTACCCAGCTGTCACTGTCTTTTTAAGTTCTAAAGTTATGTTTAGTATTTCTTCTTATCGTCCATGTCTTTGCTGAGACTGTCTTTCAAATGTGCGCGTAATTACTTTTTAAAAAAAATGATAGCTCTTTAAACATCTTTGTCAGGGGATTCTAACATCTCTGTCATCTTTGTGCTAGCACCTATACATAGATTACTTTTTTAAAAAAAAAATTGAAGTTGTGATTTTCTTGGTTCTTGGTATGATAATTAGCTGTTTGGAATAAATACTCAATGAAGGGAGCTGTGATGTGGACATTTCGACGTGACCCTTTGGGTTTGGGGTGGCCTTCCCTGACAGGGTCTCAGGGAGAGATGGGGCCTGCTCTCATCACCAGGAGGTGGAGGAAAAGGTCCAGGGTTTCCTCATGGCTGCAGTGACACCTGAGGCAGACAGGTCTTCACCTTACTGCTGGGTGGAGTGGAACTCCAGCTGTCTATGTGGCAAGGGGTGAGGTGTCCTCATGACCACCAAGCGGTGTGACAGTCCTGGCTTTGCACACGCACCCCTGTGGGTGTGGGGCTCTCACATTGCTGTGGGCTGGGGTGCAGGCACTCAAGTTCCCTCTCGGCCTCAGTGTGGGTAGGGTGGGGTCCCAGTAATTTCTGTGGACTTTGGCTAGGGTAGAGTGGTGACTGTTTACCAGTTGCTTTGTCCTTTCTTGGTCCTGCTTGGGAGCAGAACTTTGTGGAAGCTCTGTTTGTCTTATACTCTTTGGCATTTCTGGGTGGCCAGCTTCTTCAATACCAAGTCTGAGAGAGATGAGGCCAAAATAAAACTCAAGAGTTCTCACCATCCTGTCCCTCCTGGAGTCCTCAGTTTCCCTAATGGTTTTGTTCATACATGATATCCAGGGCTTTTGCAGTATTGCAACAGATGAATAGGGAAAAATACATACTTCATCTCCTCCGAAGTGAAAGTCAAGCCCCCGATATTTTATAATTCTATATATTTAGATTGTTCTAAATATATTCCTTGATAGAATCCAAGATTTTTTGAATTTGAAGTGTACAAAGCAGTATGACTCAAGAGTATCAAATAAAAATTATTAGAACTAAGAGATCATCCAGGTGGCTAATTATAAAATTGATAAATTTTCTGTATGTGAGAAATAAACAACCTAATAAAGATATGACTCACAATAGCAAAAAAAATTTATAGGCATGACCTAAATAAGAAATATGAAGTAGTAAAATTATAATACTGTACTAGAAAACACACTCTAATAAAGATGCCTATCTCAAACAAACTAAGACTTCAATGCAACTGTGAAAAGAAAAAAATTCAGGAATAGGTTTAGAAATTTGTCAAATGCCTTTGCAACAGCTGTTGAGAGGAACCTATGGTTCTTTTTTACAGTAAGAAAGAATTTTATAGGATGATAAAACTGAAGTGATCTTAACAGTGCTCACTCAGACTGTAACATGAATACACAAATCATCCGAGGGTCTTGTTAGAGAGCAGATTGGGGTTCAGGAGGTCCAGGGTGGGCTCAAGATTCTGCATTCTGACAAGCTTCAGGCTCAGGACAATGTGGGCATATGCTCTGCAGCGTCAGACAGTCAAAGCCAAAGGATTGTGGAAAGGGGTATTCATCTAGGAAGTGTGGCTGACGCGTGGCATGTGGGATATCACAGTGTGGCATCTGAGATGATGGGACATTAACCAAAGTGGCTCTGCAGCATTGCAGCCTCAGGGAAGAGGAAGCTAATTTGTGTAACAGAGGGATCATAGCACTCTGACTTGTTGTGACGGGGCTTACTGGTTCCTTACTGGTTTGTATACTTTGGTGGGTCTGAGACACAGAAGTGCAACTGTGTATATAACTTACATATTATATATTATATAACCCTAACCCTAATTTATATATTATATAAACTATATAGCTCATTCTTGATCCATACTCATGGGCAAAATGAGACGCTGGTGTTAGCTTGTCTTTTCATTCTGCTATTTCAGAGTCATCCAAATTATAGAAACTGTTAATCTCCATTAACTCAGATTCACAAACATTTCAAATAAGTAATCTATCTTAGTAATGAATTATCTAACGGTGAACCATTTTTGTGCTGTCTTTTAAAGGACCAAGGATTAATTACCATTCTGCATTTTCATTTAATGTAGTATGAGTCTGATGTTCATTACCCATATTTATTGAGATTTCATCATTTTTCATCATTTTTACTATTTGTGTAGATTTCTTTTTTGGAATTTGTCTACATTTATGAATATTTTACTGCTATCTTTCCAAACAAAGGCAGGGTGGTTTGGTACAGAATATCTGGCTTATAGAAACAGAAGTACTACGTGCTTTATTTCATTTTTCAAAATTCTACATTTTTTTTAGTTTGTTTGTTTGTTTATTTATGTATTTATTTATTTTTGTGGCACCGGGGATCGAACTTAGTACCTCACACTTGCCAGGTAGGCACTCACGCCACTGAGTTAAACCCCCGGCCTTCTTTTTTAGTTAACAAGTTTTAATTCCACCAGGCCTGGCTTTTCAAATTCTGTGCTAATAAAAGAAAACTTTTGTTTTAAGGGGTGCTGGGAATCGAACGCCACCGAGCTACATCCCTGGTTCCTTAACAGAGAGCTCTTTTGTGCAGTAATGAACTGGAAGTTCTTCTAACTAGAGGCTGTTTACTGTAGGCTTACATATTACAAATAAAAATGGCAAAAAGAGCTGTCGATGAAGATGTAAACAGAGACAAAACTCTAAATCATAAAGCCACTTGTAGCTTTTTACAGAAAACCATGGTCAGAACAGAAAGCAATGTCAATCTTACTCTGTTGTCCAGTGTGAGGAATTGTGGGAAAATTTGTAATAACCATCTTCTTTGTTCAGTTCTCTGATACCACAGAAATGTATTTTGTGTAGTAATCTGTAGCAAGTAAGTCTTTCAAAGTATGTAGACCTCAGGTTACCGCTGTTTTTTTCTTTTTTTCTCATTAAACTTTGTTTTAATGGGTCTCAAAATTGTGACAGATTTTTGGTAGTTGTTTCCATTAAAAAGTGTTGATTTAAAAAACTAATAACTTAAAAACTGCCACACACACACACACACAAAAATGGTCCACAAAACATTCTGCTTTCCTTCGGAAGGTTTTACGATGCATTGTTATCATTAACCAGTCTTTCACTGTTAAACTTAAATGGCCAATTGGGAGAAACAGTTCTGAGACCGGTCTTCCGCCGCTGATTAAGACTGGGGTGGCAGGTGTTAGGGGTAATATTCATTCAGCCTTCTGAGCTTTCTGGGCAGACTTGGTGACCTTGCCAGCTCCAGCAGCCTTTTTGTCCACAGCTTTAGTGACACCCACAGCAACTGTCTGTCTCATATCACAAACAGTGAAATGACCCAGAGGTGGATAGTCAGAGAAGCTCTCAACACACATGGGCTTGCCTGGAACCATGTCAACGATGGCAGCATCACTGGATTTCAAAAATTTGGGCCCATCTTCCAGCTTCTTACCAGACCGACGATCAATCTTTTCTTTCAGCTCAGCAAACCTGCAAGCAATGTGAGCTGTGTGACAATCCAATACAGGGGCACAGCCAGCACTGATTTGGCCAGGATGATTCAGGATAATCACCTGAGCAGTGAAACCAGCTGCTTCCATCGGTGGGTCATTTTTGCTGTCTCCAGCAACACTGCCACGATGAACATCTTTGACAGAAACGTTCTTGACATTGAAGCCCACATTGTCCCTAGGAAGAGCTTCACTCAAAGCTTCATGGTGCATTTCAACAGATTTTACTTCAGTTGTTACATTGACTGGAGCAAAGGTGACCACCATGCCAGGTTTGAGAACACCAGTCTCCACTCGGCCCACAGGGAAGGTGCCAATACCACCAATTTTGTAGACATTCTGGAGGGGCAGCTGCAAAGGCTTGTCAGTTGGGTGAGTGGGTGGAAGGATGCAATCCAAAGCTTCAAGCAGTGTGGTTCCACTGGCACTGCCATCTTTACCAGTGACTTTCCAACCCTTGAACCAAGGCATATTAGCACTTGGCTCCAGCATGTTGTCACCATTCCAACCAGAAATTGGCACAAAAGCTACGGTATCAGGGTTGTAGCTGATTTTCTTAATGTAGGTGCTGACTTCCTTAACAATTTCCTCGTATCTCTTCTGGCTGTAGTGTGACTCAGTGGAATCCATTGTGTTAACACTGACAGTCAGTTGTTTCACACCCAGTGTGTAAGCCAGAAGGGCGTGCTCACGGGTCTGCCCATTCTTGGAGATACCAGCTTCGAATTCACCAACACCAGCAGCAACAATTGGGACAGCACAGTCGGCCTGAGATGTGCCTATAATCATGTTTTTGATAAAGTCTCTGTGTCCAGGGGCATCAGTGATAGTCACGTAATACTTGCTGGTCTCAAATTTCCACAGGGAAATGTCAATGGTGATACCACGCTCACACTCGGCTTTCAGTTTATCCAAGACCCAGGCGTATCTGAAGGAACCCTTTCCCATCTCAGCAGCCCCCTTCTCAAATTTTTCAATGGTTCTTTTATCGATGCCACCGCATTTGTAGATCAGATGGTCAGTAGTGGTGGACTTGCCGGAATCCACGTGTCCAATGACGACAATATTAATGTGAGTCTTTTCCTTTCCCATGTTGCCTTTGATTTACTGGTGGTTTTCACTACACCTGTGCTCTCGCTGCAAACCCGTTGTGAAAAAGCTTACCGCTGTGTTTTATGACTTTGACCACTAATCTCTAGAAAATCTGGCTCACTTAACAGGTTATTTGATTGATAATTAGACACTCAGTAGAGTAAGTTATCAATACTAGTCCCTGGTGGACACATGCTCTGGGATGTCAGAGAGGCAAGAAAGCCCTAAACATTTTCTTATTCTCCTCCCTCCTCAAAAGTAAGACAATGTAAGTGCCGACTGTCCCTTGGGGGTCCCGTCCCCTCCTTCTGGCCCTCACACCGACACTGTTCCTGGGGGTCTGAAGTTGCTTCATGCAGCCTTTTCTTCCTCTTCGCTTACTGTCCCTGATCTGAAGTTCAATAATTAAGTAACTCCTCGGGCTAAGTTTTGGTGTTTGCCATTATTTATGTCCTTCCAGAAGAGTGGTACCCAGCTTTCTTTAGCTCAAAAGAAAAAAAACCGTTCTATGGCAGTCACTTACAGTATTTCTTCTTGCTTCATTTTTCCTGACCCCTTCTTATGCCACACTAACGACCTTAACCTTGGGTCCACACATCCTGTCCTGTGAACCACAATGTCTGTCACCTCCTCACTGTAGCATTTACTGTGCGAGCATTAAGAGCCATACGCTGGGCAACTCAACCTTGCAATACAAGGCACATCACAACTTCCAAATGAGAAAAAGTATTTTTAATCACCTACTTTTTTTCTGAGCTTTTGGTACAATTTTCCCAAGACCTTCAGGCCCGTTTTCATTTTTCTCAATGTGTTTCAATTATGTTCCATGTCTAATTTGCATTCTGTAGTTAAGAGTCACTTCTGGTCTATGACATCATTATTTCTCTTATTAGTTTCCAGGGCCAACAGTTATCTTACCATTTTATTTTGCTGCATCCTCGTTGCATTCAGTTGCATATTTTACAATTCTTGACAGTGTAAATCAATTTCAGTAGAAAACTGTCTTTTGTCCTTTGGAAAAGCATCCTTAGATGTTTACTTCATTTATGTTTTAAGTTGTATTCCTTTTTTCTGCTTTTGATATACAATTTTTCTTTATACTTACGAGATTTTTTTTCCAGGCTCATTCACTCTCATGCTTATATAGTTTTATTGGGGCCTTCCAATGGCTCAAAACAGTATTCTGGCTGGGGGTGTAGCTCAGTGCCTATGTTTGCCTACCATGTGCAAGGCCCTGGGTTTGACTCCCCCCAGGATGCTAAATAAATAAAGTGATATAGATGCTCCTTGATTCCCTCCATGTTGGCCTGGGCGCTTTCTGATTTATCCCATAAGCACTTAGAGGTTTGATGCTGACGACACGCATTCTCTGTGTCACTACTTAGGTCCAGGGCCGGAGACTGAGGGTGAGGAAGTCATGGAGCCTGGGTGTCCCAGGGCGAGGGCCTGTGAGCTCTGTCTCCATTGGTTGAGACTAACTGCCTGGGATCACTTCAACTGATTAGAAAGCTTAAGCTGTTCCACGCAGGGGAAGCCCTCAGACCTCGGAACGGTGCCCTAATTCAAGGTGAATGAGCCAGTCTGGTGAAAATGAGACTAAGTTCATGTTCTTCTGCTCGCATGGCCCAGAAGCTGTGAGACTGCATGCTGATTTCTGGTTTGCATCTTTAGACCCCAAACCCTCCTGTCAGGAAACTGTTAGGGAGCAAAAGAAGCTCCATGTAACTTTCCATCTTTCTGCAGCTTGGTTCAAACTCAGGGCAACACTACTCTTCAGATGCCAGCCCCTTCCTGTTAGAGCCATTTGTGGGCCGCAGGGAGGAGAACAAGAAGCCAGCCACTTCCTGTGAATTGGCGCCATGCACCAGCCACAGGGAGGACCAGCAGACACCAGCCCCTCCTGGTATGTGGGCTGGGAGACAAGAAGAGCCAAGCCCCCTACCCCCACCCCAGTGAGTGGAGAAACACAGCGGATCCAGAGAAACACAGGCTGAGATGAAGTAAGGCTATTGAAGTAAAATACAACTTAATGCTTGGAGTGTTTAGTGTTTAGTGTTTCATTGACTTTGCAGGCCTAAAGCCAGTAATCTGATCATCTATTTGGAGGGTAACAATACGCAGTATAGCATCTATGGGGGATCTCCTTCTGAGGGTAGTGGTCATTGTTGATTCCCTCTTATCTTGTTTTAAAGTCCTGTATCGTTTTCATTGTATTGTTTGACTTGGTTTTATTCTGTTTTGTCTTGTTTGATTTTGTTATATCTGATGGCACATGGGCAACTATTTCAAAGATAAGGAGATATTTTATGGTAGCTATTTTGGATTTACTATGATCTTGTTTTGAAGTCCTATGCTGCATTCATTATTTTGTTTTTATTGGTTCTATTCTGTTCTGTTTTGTTTGATTTTCCTATGTCTGATGGTGTGGGCAGCTATTTTGAAGACAACAAGAGGCATTATGGTGGCCACTGTTGATTTCCTATGAGCTTGTTTTGAAACCCTGTATTACTTGCACTGTTTTGTTTTGCTTGGTTTTATTCTTTTTAAAATAAAAATTAAAAAAAAAAAGAAAGAATGTAAACATGACATAACAACCTGCATAAGAATTATACAGTAAAGTTGCAGGAGGCTCTTGCTCTCTGCCTCATGCTGCCTGCTGCTGTTGGTCCTGATTTGCACATGTGCGTTCTTTAACCTCGGGACCTCACCCATGAAAATCTCCCTTGGGCTCCCCCGAGCCTGCTGACAACTGGCGTAGTGGGTAGGACACTGAAGTGAGTGGTCCCATGGTGGCTGTGGAAACAGCACCCAAAGGCAAGGGAAAGGCTGATAAGCGACCCTGACCTCACCATGAGTACCTGTAGCTAGCTTCTTGGTAGGTTGGAAGGCCCTGGAGGGCTATGAATCAGTTCATTTGGAGCCCAAGGATGTCTTGTAGGCCCTGGGAGCAGTAGACAGACAAACCCCTCCCCCTCACTGTGAAATGGTGGAGCAGGTGGCTTGGCTGTTTTTCACTCTCCTCTGCTGCACAAATGAAGAGGCGAATGGTCTTGTCAGGCCAGTAGACCAGCTGCAGCAGATAGTGGAGGACTTTGGGCAATGGCTGGCTGCTATGGAGCTTAGATTGCGAGGTATAGGAAGCACTGCCCGTTCTAGAAATATCTCCAGAAGCTACTGCATTCCAGATGAGGAACTGCTGACAGCATACATGAAGGACATGATCCTGGTAAGTGGGCCTGCAGGCATGTTGGGGTCAGTGGCAGCCCTTCTAGCCCCCTTTACAGATCGCCTGATCCATGATGCTGTGGATGCCTTGGCCAGGCTGGGAGATGTGGAAGTAAAGTGCCAAGGACCTACTGCATGCACAAAAGGGTACGGTGGTCACTACATCACGGTCCAGAAGGCCCAGGGGGCTTTGGCATGGGGCGCTTGCCCCCACACCTGTATGAGGTTTGTTTCCCCGGTTGCTGAGTACATATGGTGGGGGGAGGGCACATACTGACTGGTGCTCAGCCCAAGACCAGGCAGGAAGAATTCCAGTTACAAATTTATGTAGTAAAAACCGTAGTCTGAGAGCATCCACACCACGCACACGGGTTGTGAGCATGAAGCAGTACTGGCTGCTTGGAGGCCATGAGGAGATGGGACAGACTGTCTTGAAATTGGAAGAAGTAGGGGTGGTAGTCCCTGCACGGAGCCCTTCAGTATGGTCCATGCAGAAGCCAGACGGGTTGTGGCAAATGCCTGTGAATTTTCACCCAGGAGGGGAGACAGTGGATGCTTCCAGATGCATATGCATAGCCCAACTTTGTGTCCTGGACTGGTGGCCCAGGACCTGGCCATCTGGGCCAACGCACACTCTGTATCACTGTTTCATTGTATGGATGATTTATGTTAACCTCTGATTGTCTTACAGATTCAAAAGCTGCCATACACAATCTGAAGGAAGCTTTGCTGGCCTGGGGGTGGACAAAGTCCAGGGACCTGGCTTGTCCATCAGATTCTTGGGTGTTACACGGTTGGCTAAGAGCAGATCCATGACAGTATGCCAAATACAGGTGTATATGGGCTTGCTAGGTTTTTGGCAGACGTACCACAGCTAGCTAACCTGCTGTGCCCTTTGTACCAGATTACCAAAAGGGCACAACATGGGGCTGGACAGACACAGTGGAAGCTGCTTGCTGGACAGATGCAGAAGATGCTTTCAGGACTCAGAGAGGGCTGTTGCATAGGTGCGAGCCCTACGAGTCTTTGACCCTATTCTACCATTTATTCTAACTGTCAGTGTGGATGACAAGGGATTTGGCTGGGGCCTGTGGCAAAAAACAGGGGAAGCAGAAGCACTCTGTTGGGTTTCGGTCACAGTTGTGGAAGGGAGCCGAGAACCCGCATTCCTTGATGGGGAAACAGCAGTGCTGTACGCTGCTCTGCAATCCTGTGAGGAATCATGGAACAGATAGAGGGCTGAGTACAGACATGAACAGCCTGTCCCAGGAGTGGAGTGGCACAGGCCCCCACTGTCACGCATGGGGAGATGGACCTCCAACAGCAGGCCTCTTTGTTGGCTGGCCCATTGGCAGCTGAACTGGCAACAGTTTTGGGACCTGTGATGTACACAGCCCAAGAACCCTCTGGAAGGACACACTACAGGACATGACCTCTGGTCCCTATACAAAAGGGAAAGGGAACCTCTGGCTGATGCTGGATATACTAATGGGGCCAGCTGGGACTCAACCCAAGACAGATGGCAGTCACTGTCTAGTTCAGTACAGAAGTATTCTGGTTTGGAACCGAAACTGGCAGGTCAAACTAATGGGCAGAGTTGCAGACAGTGTGATTGCTTGTGATGCATGAAGAAGGTCCCCTACATGTGTACTTGGATAGTTGGGTCTCAAGGGGGCCGATGCTCTGGTTGCCAACTTGGGCAGCTCAGGAGTGACAGATAGGGCACCGTGCCTTGTGGGGTGCTGCCTGCGTCTTTATTGTATAATGCCTGTATAGGTTGTTATCTACATTTACATTCTTACCTAGTGCCATAACTAGCACATGCGTGTTTACCCATGCTAAGTCACGGCTGCATAACTGTGTCCCACTGTGCACCTGCGCTAGACAAGTGGGGTCACGTCCTCAGGTGTCCTTAGATGCCCCTGAGCTTTGAAGCAGTTGTATGAGGCGAGATGTATGAGAGCATGGCCAAAAAGCTGACCATGTAGGGTATCACGGTTCAGGACATAAGCCCCTCCTCTCATCGGAAATGACTCAGCAGATGCCTTGAGCAGGCACTGCAACGGTTGACTGCTAGGAATAGTGTCTAACTAGGGATAGGGTCTGACCAGGACCAGGGACCACAGACCTAGCCCTCTAGGTTGAAGGCCTTGCTCAACATACGACCCGGGCCTTCAATGTTTCCTGCCAGGCTTTGACATTGCTTATGAATGAAACTGTTCAAATGGAAAAAGTGGTTTTGCAAAACCACATGGTTCTTGATTTGTTAACTACAGGGACTTGTGCCCTGTTACATATAGAATGGTACATTTACACACCCCCGATCTTTGAGTGGGTGGGATGTGGGGAACCACTCAGACTGCTTCCCAGTGTTAAACTACCTCAGTGACTAGGTGAGGGGCAATCACAGGACACGTTCATAGTCAAGGAGCTGTGGTCAGAGAGACACCCAGAGTGTTACAAACTAAATGACTCAGGCCCCAACCCCACACTCAGATGTCAGGTTCGGCCTGAACTTTTGTAGATCTGATAGTCCTAGAACCAGCACCATGCCCTAATCCTACTGCCAGCTTGCTGGGATTATCCAGCACGACTCTGGGCTCTGGCTGCCTCTTTGTCTACCAGCAAGAGCAGAGTCAGGCTTTGAACTGGACACTGCCACAAAACTATAGATCCTAAAAGATAACCACAGGCTTAAAATTATAGGGAAACTTCATTATTTTTTTCTTCTTCTGTTTTGGTTATTTTTAAAAAATTTTGGTTCATTTGATTTTTATTTTCTAATTTTTTTTGTTTCTTTCAGAGGATGAACATTGTAACTCTTTTGTTTTGGCCTTGTTTTGGTTGTTTAATTCTTTTATTCCCTCCTGTCTTCTCCACCAGTTTCCTGAAGCTTGAGTAATCTTCCTCTGTCCTTCAGCTTTGCTTCTAATTTCTTTTTCTTCTTTTATTTCTCTATTTTTTTCTTCTCCCTTTTAAATGTTCTCCCTTTAGGGTAAAATCGCTCTACTGAGCAGATATTTACTGTATATAATTTCCTGATTTGTCTTACATTTTGTTATGTAACTATAAATCAGAGAGACACCCAGAGTGTTATAAACTAAATCACTCAGGCCCAAACCCCACACTCAGATGTCAGGGTATCTACAGTTAAAGGTGGCAAATTAGTACTTATCACAGTTTGTCATTTTCTAGGCTGTTTGATGCTACTGTTACTGTTGATTGTGCTACTTTAGCCAAAGTGACATAGCTGCTGTGATCAATTGATCTTCCTTGTATGTTAAATCCTAGATAATCTGGGAGACATAAAAAATATTATAGTCCAGTACCGAAAAACTGGCTGCTAGGACAAAAAAGCTGTAATCTTTCATACCTAACACACAGGAGAGGGACAGTCCCAGGACAGACTCAAAGACCACGAGTCAGGTATGCCTAGAAGATATGTCTGAAAAGTAGTCATTTCTTAAAGAGGTCTCAATACTAATACTAAAGCTACCTACCATAAACAATTTACACTACATACTTGTTAAGGGAACAATTCAAGAGGAAGACATAGCAATTATAAATATATATGCACTGAATACCAGCACAATCAACTATAGTAACACCTTGGTCAACAAACACTTCTGTTCTTAAACAATTCAGTTCCCAAAATGAAGCATTTGGCAAACTTTTGCTTCATTTGTGACAAACATGATCATGGGCATCTTCCTTGCACTAACACCAATGTAGCCATCTTCCCCAGAATTATGGAATGAATTAAGTTTGGGAACTGAGGTATCATTGCATATCAAACCAACACTAATGTATATGAAAAATCAGACAATACTGTTGTAATGGGGGGACCTCCACACTCCACTGTCACAAAAACAGTTCAACTAGATAAAAAAATCAACAAGGAAACAGCAGACCTAATCCAAATCTGAACAAATAGACTTAGTAGATAACTACAGTGCTCCACCCACCACCAACAGCATACATATTCTTCTCAGCTGCACACGGGACATTTTCCATACTGGCTCATAGAACATGTTTAAGTAAATGCAAAGGAACTGAAATTATCCCGGGTATATTCTGAGATCACAGTGCAATGAAATTGGAAATAAACAGCAAAAGAATCAACAAAAACTGCATAAACACATGGAATTAAAATAACATCCTTTTGAACAACCAATAGGTCACAGGTGAAATTAAAGGAGAAACTAAACACTTTCTGAATTAAACAATAATGCCAATATGACATACTGGAACTTATGAAAGGCAATGAAAGCAGCTCTACAAGAGAAATTTGTAGCAGTGACCCACATCAGAAAAACACTGAGCTCAAATAAATAATCTAATATTGAATCTCAAGCTTCTAGAAAAAGAAGAGGAAAACAAGCCCAAAAGTTGTAGGAGGAAGGAAATTACTATAAAAATCAGAGCAGAAATTAATGAAATAAAGACTTAAGAAAACAATACAAAGAATCAATGAATTAAAGAGTTGGTTCTTTAAAATATTAAATAAAGTAGACAAACCCTTAGCCAACCTTATTGAAAAAAGGAAAGAAAAGACCCAGATCCATGCAGTTAGGAATGAAATAGGTGAAATCACAATGGATGCTGCAGAAATCCAGAGGATCACCAATACCTATCTTAAGAACCTGAACTCTAATAAGATGGAAAACTCAGAAGAAAGGGATAGATCCCTAGATACATATGAATTGCCAAAACTGAATGAAGAAGATTTAAAATTCTAAATAACCCAATATCAGGCAATGAAATTGAAGAAGTAATACAAAAAATACCAACAAATAAAAGTTAACGTCCTGACAGATTCATTGCTGAATTCTACAAGAACATTAGAGAAGATCTAATGCCACTGCTCCTCAAACTCTTTAATGAAATTGAAACGGAAGCAATACTTCCAACCTCATTCTTGGAAGAAAGCATTACCTTGATACCAAAACCAGAGAAGGATCCAACCAAAAAAGAGTACTGCAAGCCAATCTCCCTAATGAATACAGATGCAACAGTCCTCAATAAGATACTGGCAAACAGAAGGCAGCAAATCTTCAAAAAAATTGTACACCATGACCAAGAAAATTCTTCCCAGGAATGCCGGGATGGTTCAACATATGCAAATCAATAAATGCAATATACCACATTAACAGAACAAAGGATGAAATCCACATGGTTATCTCAATAGATGCAGAAAAAACATTTGACAAAGCCCAACATCCAGTCATGATAAAAACCCTACAGAAAATTGGAATCGATGGTCTTTATCTCAATCTGATAAAAACCATGTATGACAAAACAACAACCAACATCATACTAAATGGTCAAAACTGAAAACTTTTATTCTAAAATCAAGAGCAAGACAAGAATTCCCACTATCACCACTCCTACTGAATGTAGTTCTGGAAACATTAGCCCCAACAATTAGACAAGAGAAATAAATAAAAGGAATGAGCATAGAAAAGGAAGCAGTTAAATTATTGTTATTTGTGGATGACATGATACTCTACATAGAAGACCCCAAAAGTTCCACCAAAAGATTCCTAGAATTAATAACCAAACTCAGTAGTGTAGCAGGATACAAAGTCAACACTCAAAAATTAATAGCATTCCTGTACACAAAGAACAAACTCACTGAGAGAGAAATTAGGGAAACAACACCTTTAACAGTAGCATCAAGAAAAATGAAATACTCAGGAATAAATTTAACAAAGGAAGTAAAAGACCTTTACATTGAAATCTACAGTACTCTGAAAAAGGAGATCAAAGAAGATATCAGCAAATGTAAAGATATCCCCTGTTTGTGGATAGATGGAAACCAGTACAGTGAAAATGGCCATACTTTCAAAACTCTTATATAGATTCAATGCAATCCCAATCAAAATGTCAATAGCATACTTCTAGAACTAGAAAAAAAATACAATCTTAAAAATTTGTATGGAACTAGAAGAGACCTAGAATAACAAAAGCAATTCTGGGCAACAAGGGCAAGGTGGGGGTGGGGAGGGTTTGCAATCATGGTACAAAGGTACCATGATAAAAACAGCACGGTACTAGCGAAAAACAGATCCAAGGATCACTGGAACAGAAAAGAAGATGCGGAAACAAGCATACTCAGCTACCCATGCCTATGAATAGATGAATGGATAAAGAAAATGTAGTATTTCTATACAATGCAGTACTATTCTGCCATAAAGGATAAACCTGAGGCATTTCTAGGTAAATGGATCACCTGGAGACCACAATTTTAAGCAAAATAAATACGACACACAAGTTTAAATATTGCATTTTCTCTTACTTGAGAAATCCTAAGGGTAAATAAGGAGCAAAATGCAGAATAGATATTGGGAAGTAGGAAGAAGATGTTCAAGTGGGAAGGGCGACAAGGGAAAGGAGAGGGGATGAAGATGGAAGGAAAAAGATTAAAAAAGGAAAAAAGAACAGAGAGAAAATGGAAACAAAGTTTCTGCAAATGGGAAGAGGAAGAAGAGTTGAACAGAGGGGAGGGAAATGGGGAAAAAAGAATTACACTATATTACATAGAGGTGTAAATCCACCATGACGAATGTGAGCACTCTGTATGGCAAATATGTACTAATAAAAGCAAATTGGGAGAGACAGGGAGGGAGGGAGGGTGATAGAGACAGTGAAAGAGAGAGGCTGTTAGGTTGGTAGCTGCAGATTGTGCAAGTCCACAGAGCTCCAGAAAGTCACAATTCATCCACCACCAAGATACTTCTCATTCTAAACCTAGTGAAGTATAGACTGGGAGAAATGCTAGAACAAAAATTTGCAGTCAGATTTGTTTATTAGCATGCTGGTAACTGACTGGCCTTTTTTTTTCCATACCTGGTTGACTGGTCTATTTTTAAAAACAAATTTTCAGAGGATAACGACAGTTCGTCCTACTCCACGGTGGTTCACATACCTGTATTTTGACCACATTCTCTTCTTGGTCATGAAAGAATGATTTCCGAGCTTCAAACTCTTCCCTAAGGATGGGTCCTGAGCTAGTGGCTTCAAAGCGAAGCAGCAGATCTTCAGAGGCAGACCACATCTTCTCCCGGATGTACCGTACTGTGACCTCCTCAACAATGTCCTGCAAGAGAGACTCCTGATGGTCACACTTCACGCAGCAGGCAAAAGGGGCAGGCACGCATCATCCATTCTGGAAGCTGTACTTTTAACAACCAGTATGGATAGCTTTTTTTTTTTCCTTTTAGCTTGGCTTGGAAACATTAAATCAGAGCGGAGGGCTACACTCTGCACTCCTTAGGTTTCTAGTGACATGACTCTGAACTCCCGAGTCTGGTGCTGTGTGGCATAAGAAGGGGGCTGAATGATCTCAGGATTGGGAGACAGTGGTACCGCATAGTTGATGCTAGCAAGAGCCAGGCACAAGGTCTGAGCTTCGCAGAATGCAAAAGGGACGAGGTAGACAACTGTGAGAACACGCATTGCCTTCTCCCTCCCTGGGGCTGCCAAGACAAAAGTTGCAGCACCCGCTGAGTGTCGCCCTGCCCTGCTCTTCCTCAGGCTGCAGCAGGAGCAGCTTAGCAATGAGCTGGAGAAACTCCAAATGGTGCTCAAGGCAAAAACAATATTTGGGGCAGAGGAAAGGGGGTGGGAGAAGAAAGCAAACTGCCATTAAGGAATGAGAGAAAAGGAAGAAGAGGGATCATGAGAAGTGTTCAGGGTAGCAGGAGCTGTGTTTGCTTTTACATTTGCTGCAGGACGCGAGCAAAGGCTGGCATCACTTCTACCATGGAAAGACAGACGAAAGCAAACTGGAAACAACAGTTGGTGAATGTGAGCCCTTAGCAGTGAAATCATTTAAAAATGTACAGAACTTGAAGAGAAGACAGGTTCACATTCACTGAATGAAATCAGTAACTCCAGGTTAAGAAGAAATACTTTAAAACAACAACAAGGTGAGACCCCCACCACTTAATAACCCTCACACAGGAATGCTCGACATGACGGAAAGTTGTATCTGGGGCATCTTTAGATGCCACATGAGCAATTTTTGATAACAACTTTTAACTTTCCAGTGCTGCTTCTTTAGATTTTTGGTAATCTTTTCAATTGCAGCATATGATTTTTAGTACAGTCCATAACCTCTTTCTCTCACTCTCTTTTTAAAAATAGTGCTAGTAATGTATTGCTCCAATAAAGTTGGTCTAAAAATTTCACAGTTTGAACATGTGAAACTAATTAATAAGCTATATTCTTCACTCTGCTCTGGTCGTTTACAATTTTTGTCACTAAGCACTGTCAGATTCAGGCCTCAGTTTCTCACTGGTTTTTAGTATACAACACTCACGAGGCGCCATGTCTCTGAGGTCACTGCTTTTCAACGATTCTGTAAGATGTATATTTGTGTGTTCTAGTTTTTCTTCTCCAAGATAAAACACAATTGTTATCAGTATTTTCCCTTAAATGTTACACATTAAACATCAGTATTTTCTCTTAAACATTAGCCCTAGATCTATCACTTAGTTCAATATTTTTTGGTTCCAACTTTTGGTCTTAAATTCAAAGCAATCTTGGTGAATATTCCTTTGATGGTATTTTTTCCCTGGGAAGCACCCATTAATTTTCTTTTGGACCTATGTATCTGTGTCAAAATAAATCTACTTTTGAGCCACATCTTGTGTTAACTGCAAAGCGATGGGCACATGATACACCCCAGAAACACTTGTGGCCACGTCAGTGACAACGTTAACGGTGGAACTACGGAAAGGACCGTAGACTAGAAATTGTGAGCACTGGGAATAAACCTTAGTTTACTGATGCATCCTGTACAAGTTGTAGATTCAGTACAAGTTGCTTTATCCATTCTGTGCCTCAGTTTCCCTACTTAGAAAAGGTGAATGTGAGTATTTGCTCTACCTCCTGTTGGAGCATGATTTAGGGATCAA
The DNA here is from genome assembly GCA_004365215.1 of Cuniculus paca. Classification (NCBI taxonomy): domain Eukaryota; kingdom Metazoa; phylum Chordata; class Mammalia; order Rodentia; family Cuniculidae; genus Cuniculus; species Cuniculus paca. Next base: position 21,529 of record RJWT010001044.1, read on the forward strand.
ATTGATGTGAAGGTGCATTGAAAAGTGAAATATTATACAAGCAAAAGTACCTCACTGTGCCTGTGGTTTTAGAAGACTATTTATGGTTACCTATTCTTTGTGTATTTGTGGGAATATCACAGTTAAGGGCTTCTGTGTGCCGTAACTTGTAACAGGTATCTTATTAAAGGGTTGAATCCCATTTCACACTCTTCTGATTCCATTCCTGTTTCTTCATGGTCTCTGACCAACTCCCCACAAAACCAAAAACCTCCTAAGGAAGGCCACACTGGGAATAGTCACCTTACCATGTGCTTACAGCCAAGTCCTCTATTGCTTAGAAAGTTTCAGTGAAGTATTTAGTTCCCTATTTTCATGTTTTAAGAAAATTAATCCCTACCTTTTCTTAGAGTTTTTCTCTTATGCTGATCTTCATAAATTTTCAGTCCTGAGTTCTTCCACATACAAAAACTAGATATTTGAGAAGGAATTCAGAATAAGACAGACAAAGCAGATGGGGGGAAGTGAACAGGTATGTTGAAACTTAGGCCAGTGTAATATACAATGAGAAAATGTAATGCATACAATGAGAACAAGTGATACTGACAGAAGTGCTTCTAAATGGGTTTCTTCTTCCTGTATTTAACATGTTAAATATCCTAACTGCTAACAATAGTAACCCATATATAACACTTTTTTTTTTTTTTTTGAGAGAGGGTCTCACTATATAGATCAGGCTGGCCTTGAACTCACTACATAGACCAGGCTGGCTTCGAACTCATGGTGATCCTCCTGCCTCAGCCTCCTGAGTGCTGGGTTTACAGGTGCATGCTGCCATGTCTGCATTGTGACACATATTTTAATTAAAGCACTGCTTATTTTCTCCTAACAGAACCTCATTTAAGTATTATTTATATAGAACTTTGGTTAACAGATGAGAGGAAATAGGTAAATTGCTTTTGATAAGTAAAATCTGACAGACCAAATTTTGCAAATATGGGTCAAAAATTCATTAAAAGGGAGCTTTAGAGGTTAAACAAAAATTCTTATCCGTTGCATATTTAATTTTTTGGTTGATACAATATATGGATATGACTAATTTTTAGCTCAATTAACCAAAAGTCATGTATAAAATAAACACATTGTAATGTTTCCACTTAACACCTGGTCATAGTACATCCCCAACTCTCGAAATTTGTATTAAACACTGAAAAAATGCTAAGATGACTGTTATGGCTTGTGTCTAGATAAACTCTAAAGCCTCATGAGGTCACAAGTGGGGCTTTTTCAGATTCATAGATGGCTGGATCTAAAATGTGATGCCGGGATTAAGGACGTGTGATTACTAAATTAGTCCACTGATTTGTAAGGCACCCACCCTAAGCTGGACAGCCTGAATAGAATATAAAAGGGGCACAAAGCAACTGCTGTTGCCTCTAGTAGTTTGTTACCTTCTGCCTTCTTCCTGCCATGAGATGTTTCTCCTCTGTGATGCCCCTCTGCCATACCACCCTGCCTTAGAACCAGCCTACTATAAACTGAAACCTCTACAAACTGCAAGTCAAAATAAACCTTAGTTGTCAGGTGTTTTGTCTCAGTAATGAGAGAAAGTAACTAAGACAGATTTTGATACTGAAAGTAGGTTTGTTGCTGTGACTATACCTGACCATGTGGTTCAGAAGCCTTTGGAGCTGGCTTATGGGAAGGGGGAGAATTAGGAAAAGTTTGGAGATGCCAGCTGAAAAAGTAGAGCTGGAATACCTTAAATGGTACTAGATGAGAGATTCTGGTCAGAGCTCAGAAGACCAGAATCCTGACAGAAATGTCCCAAGGCTCTAGAGGTTTCTGCTGGGAAGAAGAACTGCATTGGCTGTGGGACTCTAGAAGATGAGGGTTATGGTTTGGCAGAAAGTGTGTCTGCATTTTGCTCATGTCTAGAAACTGCCTGAGACTGAGGTTAAGGTTGGCAGACTAATGAATCTGGCAGAAGAAACTTCAAGACAGTTTAATGTTGAGACAGTGGTATGGCTACTACTGGGGCTTCTAGCTGGATTTATGTTGAGAATCAAGAGCAAAGTGACCAGCAGAATAATTCAAACTGTTTTGAGTTTTTCCAGAAAGGAAGCTTCAGTAAAGTTGCAGTGTACAAAGATGAAACAGAGGAGAAAAAAGGAGAAATTGGTGGTTGAAAACACTAGCAAGAAAAAGTCAAATATTGCAGAAGAAGACAACAGAAAAGATGGCCTGAGGACAACACAAGAACCAGCGAGACTTCAGGTTTTATAGCCTCAGAGTGGCAAACGTGAAAGACTGCTTTGAGAAGAAAGTCCCAGAGCACCATGTTCCAGAATGGTGGCAGCCTAGAGAATTTGTTCCTTGAGATTGGGTTGAGAGTGCTCAGTGATTCAGGCACCTGACCCCTACAGCCAAGAGAGAAGGAATCCTGGTTACTACTTCAGCTGGCAGCAGACCTTGGCATCATCCATGTGGCACTGGTTTTAGGTGCATGTAGAATGCAAGTGTTGTGGGGTTAGGAAGGTTTCCACCCAGATTTCAGAAGAAGGCTTGGGCAGCCAGACTCTGTGCCCCAGAGAGGGTATGGTGTGAAGCTATGAGTGCAAAACACAAGGTTCAGGGGTACAGTGGTTTGTGTTTAAATGTCCCCCCAAAGCCTCATGCAGTCACAGAGGTGGCTGAATCTAGCATTTGTGACTGGTTCGTTGTCTAGTGCTAGGATTGGTGGTGAGTGCTGCACCTGCCCAAGGGTAGGGAGCCAGTATACAATATAAGGGAGGGAAGGAAGTGGGCTTTTCCCTTCTTTGCCCTTTTGCTCTTGCTGCTTCTGATATCTGCTGCAGCCACCATGTTGCCCCTCAGCCACATCTTCCTGCCTTGGAGCCAGCTAAGTATGGACAGAAACCTCAAAAAAACTGTAAGCTAAATAAACCTTTCCTTCTCTAATTTTGGGTGTCAGGTATTTTGTCTCAGCAATGAGAGAAAAGTAACAAAGACAGAATTTGGTACCAGTGGAGTGGGGTTGTTGCTGTGAATATACCTGACCATGTGGTTCAAAAGCCTCTGGGAATGGTTTGTGGGAAGAGTTTGGAAAGGTTTGGAGATGTTGCCTGAAAGCACAGAGCTGGAATGCCTGAGGCTGTTCTGCATGAGAGATTCTGGTCAGAGCTCATAAGACCAGAAGGCCAATAGAAATCCTGCCAGTAAAGACCAGGCTCAGGAGGTTTCTGCTGGGAAGAAGGAATGCATTGGGTGATAGACTCCAGATGATGTGTATTATGGCTTGGCAGAAAGTTTGTCTGTATTTTGCTCATGTCCAGTGACTTTGCCTGAGATTAAGGGCGGTGGGCTAATTAATCTGGCAGAAGAAATTTCAAGGCAGTCAAATGTTGAGGCAGTGGCATGGCTATTGCTGGGGGCTTTTAGCCAGATTTTTATTGCAAATCAAGAGCAAAGAGCCCAGCAGGGTGATTTAAAACATTGTGAGTTTGGCCTGAAAGGAAGCTCCAGTAAAGCTGTGGACTACAAAGATAGAGCTGAGGAGATCTCGATTGCTGAGAAGGAACAGGAGAATAGAAAAGATGACCTGCAGGCATCACAGGAAGAGGCCTCCACCCTTCTTGTAGCCTCAAAATTGCAAAAGTGAAAGACTTTGCTTGGAGGAGAAAGCTGCAGAGCGCCGTGTTCCAGAATGATGGCAGTGGCCACATGAGGTTCCAAAATGGTGGCAGCCGCACCAGATTCCAGAATGCAGGCAGCATAGAGAACCTGTTCCTCACAATCAGGTTCAGAGTGTCCAACAATCCAGACACTCGGCCTCTACAGCCAAGAGAGAGAAAAGCCTAGCTACTTGTTCCAGCTGGCAGCAGACCTTGGCAGCATCCATGTGGTGCTGGTTTTAGGTGCATGCAGAATGCATGAGTTCTGAGATTAAAAAGGCTTCCACCCTGATTTCAGAAGGACTGAGAGGCCAGGCAGTGTGTCCCCAAGAGGGCAGTGTGTGAAGCCAAAGATGCAATGGAGTACCCAGAAGTTTGGAAAAGCCAGGAATATGGATCATCTAAGGAAACCTGTAAAGAGGGAACAAAGTAGTCCTAGGAGAGAAGCCATGGGAGCTACAACCACCGGAAGGGTCATTGGGGTGGAGTCACTCAAGCCTTTTGGAGCTCACAACCAGGTGCTTCAGATGCTGAGCATGGGAACTCCAGGACTTGTTTGCCCTGCAGGATTTTGGACTTGCTCTGGTTCCAATCCTTTGTATCCCATTTATACCTTTTTAAATGGTAATATTTAGTTCGTATGTTGGAAATGTTTAACTTTGTTTTCATTTGTACAGGTGGTTACAGCTAAGAGTTTGCCTTAGATCTCAGAGGAGACTTGGGACTTGGACATTTCAGCAATGCTGAAACTGTTAGGACTTTGGCAACTCTTGGAGATGGACTAAATGTCTTTTGCATAAAGGATGTGCATGAGTTTTGGGGGGCCAGGGGGTGGAATGTTATGGTTTGTGTTTAAATGTCCCCCCAAAGCCTCAGGTAGTCATGGAGGCAGCTGAATCTAGCATTTGTGACTGGTTCATTGTCTAGTACTAGGATTGGTGGTGTGAGCGCCGCACCTGCCCAGGGGCAGGTAGCCAGCATACAGTGTAAGGAAAAGAAGGAAATGGGCTTTTCCCTTTTTTGCCCTTTTGATGTTGTTGCTTCTGGTATCTGCCCCACCTACCATGTTGCCCCTTAGCCATGCCACCCTGCTTTGGAGCCAGCTGAGTATGGACTGCAACCCCTACAAACTGTGAGCCAAATAAACCTTTTTGCCTTTGACACTGGGCATCAGGTATTTTGTCTCAGCAATGAGAAAAGTAACTAAGACAATGACCATCTTGGAAAAAGTAAACATTCAAAGTTTACCCATCCCTTTTTTTGCCAAATCCTGATTTATGCTACTGAAGCGTCCTAGAGGTAGCTGAGATCAAGAACAGCAGAGTGTCTCTTTCTAGCACTTTGTTGGAAAAAAAATGACATTTTGGTTGTAAAGATATGTTAAATTGTAGGCTGAGGGTGGGACGTTTTGAATGTTGACAACTAAGAGAATATTACTAATTGAACTGAACTGTGTCAAGGAAAACTGAGGATTAATTTCTTAGGGTAATCTACTGTCCCAAATAAAATGCGAAAGCTTTCTTTACCCTCATTAGCTTGGTTTTGTTAATGGAAAAAGATGGAAAAAACTATAAAAGTCATAATGCAGCCACACTCAATTCTAGTCACAAAGATTTCATTCAAGTCACTTAGCTCCTTCCATCACTTCTGTGACAGAAAAACAGAAAAGCACCACACTCATCTTCACACTGCACACTTGTAGGTCAACACCTACCTCAATTTCTTTTCCCATGAGCCATGACTCCTTAGGTACCCATGATTCAGGTGTGACCCAGGAACTCTCTTTTGAATCAATGTTGTAATAGTAGTCATATTTGTCCTGCAGGTTGAGTTTGAGCCATGAACCGTCTGTAGACACTAAAGAAGAAGAGTTTGTTAAATTCTGCAAAGGAACACAAAACCATTACACATTAGTGTAGTTTCTTCAATGTGTAAAATAATCTAATGAATATGTTTTTTAGCCAAGCACTCAGTTAAAGACCAAGTTAAAGTCATCAAAATGACTCAGCAAAATGGAATGAATTCCATGTATTTAGTAAGGCCTGCTAAACCAAAGAAAAGGAGGAGAAACAAATGTTTTAACACTGGCTCTGGTTCCCAAGTGTTTCATGAGGGTGTTAGGAGCCAAAATGGCCAAAGATCAGGCAAGGCAACCAAGGAGCAGATGTGCCGGATAGATGCAAACCACACCACAGTAGACAGAGGAGGCCAATGAGCAAGATTCTCTTCACTCATGAAGATGGCCACCAATTTCTCCCATGGGGACCATATGAAGGGGGTGATCCAGGGACCCCCATTTCAGCGAGTCACCTTTGGAGACAATTTTATTTGATAAAATGATAAATATACACCAGAAAGGTCAACTTTTTTTTTTTTTTTTTTGCGGCACCGGGGATTGAACTCACGACCTTGTGCTTGCCGGGCAGGCGCTTAGGCTGCTGAGCTAGATCTCCAGCCCTAACTTTTCTAAACAGAAAAGTGTCACTGCCCAGGAAGAAGAATGGCTTTCTTTTCAAAGGAGCAGTCAGACAGCTCTTCATCCATTCTGGCTTCTTTTTTCAAAGTTCATCCACGATGTAGCGTGTGTCAGTTCTTTATTCTTTGTGGCCAATAATACTCTATTGTATGGATATATCACCTTTCGTTTATCCTTACTTAACACTTGTCTCACAAAGGAATAGATGACAAAAATTATCAGTGTAAAATATTTATATTGGGGATTATTATAACCCATATTAGGGAAAATATGCTAAAATTCTGTATATTCTCAATTCTGTGATGCTGCTGGTGACCCATTCAGTGCCACTGAGCTAATCACGGTTCTCTAAAAAAAAAAAAAAGACAAAAGAAAACAGAGAGCACAGGAAAAGAAACATCTGAAAACTTTTGTCACAGATGATAAAAAAGCATTTCAGAAATACTCACTGGAAATACTGCTTTTTTTTTTGTCTTTTTGAGACAGGGTTTCACTATGCAGTTTGGGCTGGCCTTGAACTCACTTTGTAGCCCAGGCTGGTCTTGAACTCGTAACAATCCTCTTGCCTCCGCCTCCCAAGTGCTGGGATTACAGATATGAGCCACCACGCCTGGCAAAATATTGCTTTTCTTTTTTTTTTTTGGCACCAGGGATTGAACTCATGACCGGGCACTTGCCGGGCAGGCCCTTAGACCGCTGAGCTAGATCCCCAGCCCTGGTGTTTTTGAGACAGGGTCTCACTATGCCGTTCAGGCTGGCCTTGAGCTCACTTTGTAGCCCAGGCTGGTCTTGAACTCACAACAATCCGCCTGTCTCAGCCTCCCGAGTGCTGGGATTACAGGCGTGAGCCACCACACCCGGCTAAAATATTGCTTTTTTAAAAATTAAAATATAACTGGAAACTGTCCTATTTTAAACAGTTTTAGTTCATGCTCAGTAATGATGCTTACCTCTTTCAGATTTTCTTTCTTTTGCTTTCACCAATGCTTCGTAATACTGGTCAGCACATTCAGAGATAATGTCTTGTGAATTAGAAGAAGACTTCAGTATAGGCAAAATATCATCCGATTTTTGTTGCTCCAAACACTGATTGACATCAATGACCAGCATAGCCCCTGGGTAATGAAAACATTTTCTGTTAGTGGTTATCTGCTACTTACTGCAAAGGCAAACAAAATATAACTCAACCATTTAGAAATGCATTAGTAGTAAACCTTTTAATCCTGTGAGAGTATGTACCACATATGCCTGAGCCCATCAGCAACTCACCTCCAGTTTAAACGGGTTTCTAGAGGAGCATGTTACAATAAAACCTGTGGGCTGGGAGTGTGGCTTAGTGATACAGCACCTGCCTATCACATGTGAGTCCCTGGGTTTGATCCCTAGTACCTCACAAAAGAAAAGAAAACAGACAAATAAAAGAAAATGAATGAAAAACACTCACAATACTTCCTGGATTGTCTTTCCCAGTATCAAGGCACTAGGCTTTGCCCGTTGTTACTAAACTAAGATATTGGGTGATTGCAGCCCCAACCTAGAATATCTGAGAACTAGTTTATTAAGGTGAAGTTTTATTGAAGCCATGGCGATCCTAATCTTTATTGTGGTACTATATTTGCAAGGTCGTCACGTGCAACCTATACGCAAATGTTCTAGAAAGACACAGCCAGTCAATGTGTGCCACAGAGTCTGGAAACGTAATTCCAGAATGGTTGAGACCAAAGAAGTATTTTATACAATGTCAAGTTAATTCCCAACTCTCCTCATAAATAATATTAACCTCTTTGTTTAATAAAAGTTGACGTAATGAATTTTTTAGTATCCATTGTAGTTTCAGGTAAGAAAATTCTTGCCTAATCAATGGAACTGTTCTTTAAAAACCTGAGAGAAGATGGGATAAAATACTTCCCAGATTGAAAAAAAAATCTCGATAGAAAGAGGAGAGAGATGGATTTTTCGCCTTGTTTTCTGACATACAGATTATACTCTAGGAAATGTAGAAGCTGTATCATCATGAGAGTATCTTCACGCGTGTGTAGCACTCTGTGGCTGATGGTGTAAGAGGAAGAGCTGACTTTTGACAGCTTGAAGTCAAGGTCACATAAGCTGAAGGAACACACAGAGGTGAAAGAGAATTTAGCAAACTCCGCCAGCTGTGGGGCTCCAGGTCCAGCAGTGTGCTTCGTGTCTGTGGAGGTGCATGGGAGCCAGGAGAAGCATTCCCCCTTCCTCTGCTCCATGAGAGCTTTGCAGGATGGAGGAAAATGAAGAGCTGACATTTGAGAAGTTTGTGGTCCAAAGGAAGCAGAGGGAACAAGTAAAGGACAAAGAAAAATTCTCACATGATCAATGCATGCTTATTTCACCAAACGAACACAACTGAATGTAACGTTCCCTAAAAGTCAGTATCACATTTGCACACATCCTTTGTGTACAACTGTTCTCTGTCACTGAGTGAGGATGTCGGTTTCTAGTTTGGGCTCTCATGTGAATAGTGCTGTTCTTCCATGAAAATCTAAAGATGCACAGAGAAAACCATGGCAGAACAGACTTTCTCGCTCCTTTTACTCACAGTCTGTGCTTTGCATTTGCTGAACATGGCCCAGAGTCTTCACGTCATTAAAATTGTACTGTGCAGTGTGGACAGTGACACATTCAAGGATGGGGAGTGGCTGGGCAGGCAACTCATTTGCTTTTCTGTTTGCCTTGTTCCTCCACCATCAGCTGCTTATTGAAACCAGTGGGGCTGATGACGGCCGCCTAAACACTATCGCTGGTAATCTGTGGATTCTGCCGCACTAGGATTCAGGAAGAGAAGCCCCCACTGACATTAGAGCTATGCCTATGAAAAGAATAAACGGCTCCAGGTGTTTGTCCCAAGGTCCCTCGAGAGGAGAGCAGCGCAGCTCCAATGTAAAGGCTGGAAGGAGGTGTCCGTGTCGATCAGTCTGTTACTCTGCAGCTGTGGGCAAGTCCCTGCGAGTGGAGGATGTCAGATAAATGACCTGTAAAAAGTCAGGTATGTCCCTGAGAGGAACCACATGACGGACCTCATACAGCTCTCCTAAGGAGATCCAAAAAGCCTTGCTCAGCATCTGAAGCCCAATGCATTCTCCTTGGGGAGAGGGGCATCCCCAAGGACCCTCAATAGGACAGGGTCTAAAAAACACGTCTAAGGCACAGATCTATCTAGATGCATAAGCAGATATACAATGTATCTGTGGCATTAACATTTCACTTTGAGAAGAGATTAGGGGAAACATTTAAAAAGATTTCTTAGCACGTAATCATGAAAACACTGAGAAATACTGCTCTACGGTGTCAAATGCTGAGGCAAACCTACTTGAAGCAAGCAAGACGCCCCAGTGCAAATGAACACTGAGTCAAGATGAAGGAGATCGGAGTTACTCTGCCCTTTAAAATCCTGCCTGTGGTGAAATATATGGGCCAGCACATTTCCTTTTATCAAATTATCTGCGATGCCTGCAACACGTGACCAGGGTCTCTCAAGTTTTCATGCAAAAAATGAAACATGCTTTTAAAAGGAAGATTATGTTTCTGTTGAAAACTCCAAATTCCCACTGTAACATCTGAATATAGATAATTTTAACCCGAAAAAATGTTGGTGCTGTTCTATACTGTAGTAGAAAGCTCAGTAACTCTTGGAAGGGATAGGACAGAGGAAAGAGATAGGGTTTCAGATGTACAAGCTCAAAGGTACACAAAATCATTTGTATTTGAGAAACTTTCTCAGTTTTAGAATCAGTAGAACCATGAGTCTCAATGCAAAAAACAGAATCCACACTTGCAGGCCAAATACAAGAACAATAATGAATAAAAAGGATAAAATAACTTGTGAATTGGTTTGATCTCTAAGAAAAAAGGTATAACCATTTTAGGCTATTTGAATGTCTATATTACAACTGAATGTTCTTAAAGTGTCTCTGTAGACTATGGCTCCTTCTGATTTTATATGTAAAGTTAAATCTCCTATATCCCAGTTCCAGCTGAATTATTCATACATGTAAATTTAAATCTCTTATGTACACATCCCAACCATATTACTTTTTTCTCTTAAACGTTATAATGCTGAAAAGGAAAGACTTCAAAGTTCCTCAGGGTACAAAAGTTCAGGTTAGATAAATCCACATATTTTTCCAAGCTTAGGAAATAAGAACCAGACGGTCCACAGATTCTTCCAAAGCTTGAAAGCACATCTGTGAAATAAGACTAAGCCCTCCAAGTGCTCTAGGCCTTGACACAACAGAGGCTAAGTAATGCCAGGAACGGGCAGGGTAATGAGCTGTATACTTATAGGAGTCTCATTTTAATTCGCGTAGGGGTTCATCCATGGAGACTGTTAGTATGTAATTCCAATTAGAAGCTATTTCAGATTGTGGTATGAAGTTTCTCACTCTTTCTCCTTGAAATGAGAGGATTCTTCGAGTTGCCGCCTGTCTGTTCCAATTATGCAGTCTGGAACTGGAAAAGTAACCCCGGATGGATTTGGGGGCCCACTGGGTTCACTATGTGATGGACCTGCACTTAAACCACACTGATCACCTGACTTCCAAGAGCACCAATTCTCACTGGAGGACCACAGTGACATTTTGGGTCACCCGGAGTTAGCGTTAGTCCAGAGCCAGTGTTCAGTGGTTCCAAAAATGTCCCATCATGCCCTTTTCCTCTAGCACGGCCACTCAGCAAAAAGAACGTAAGTCCTTTTGGAAGAAAACACAGATTAACAGTGTGACTTTCAGCAGTGTAGAGGACTCCTTTTTTACGGGAACCTGGCCTCCCCTTCCTTCAAGGGGCTCAGGGATGGCAAACTAGCTCCAGATTGAGAACTGAGGGACCCTGGCTCTGTTTTTATCATACAAGTTAGATTTCTCTGTACCTGACCTAAAATGCATCCACTTTCACATATTAAGAACATCGTGAGTACAGGTGGGTTTCTCTTCTATGAATACCACAATCAGTTTGCCAGCCCTATGACGTCTGTTCCAGTCACTTCTTGGACTGCGTTTCAGTGTCCACGCCCACTCACCCTTGGGGACTACATGTAGACACCTGGCTTTCTCAGTCTGCCCTACATATTTCTGGATTCCTGGCCTCCGCGATCTTGTGAGCCAATGCCTTAAGGTAACTATCTATATACACTCTCCCATCTTTCCATTTCTCCCTCTCTATTAGTCTGAAAACCCCAAGTAACAGATGGGCATGGAAAAGAGAACAGGCATTCATTGAGCAGAAATGGGCTGGTTTTCTAGGGATCAAGAGAAACAAGTATTTGATTCAATTATAAAATTGGAGAGCTTGTGGAGCATTTTTTTACTTTCTGGATTTTTTTCAACAACACTGTCGAATTTTGTTGGAGCAGCCACTGAATCAGTGAAAAGTGGCCAACCACCAGGACATGGTTTTAGTTAAACATGCATCCAATAACTGAAACCTGCTCGGATAGCCCAAACCCTTCCAGAAGGAAACAGTACAGACTTCAGGCCCATATCCAAACACAAGGCGGGCCAGTCTGGCAAGCGGAAGAAGGCAGGTACTCACATTGCTTTGCTCTGTCCTCATCCAGGTTGGCCTCGTGGATGGCTTGCTGTATCTCATCCAGCCAGAGGACTTTAGAGACGCACTCGGCATCCTGGGAACAACGTCATAGAATCATGGGCAGAACAGTGAGAGATGATGGCACAGAATCCACAACTGCTTTTCAGGAGCTCCTTTACTATAGTTTCCACAAATCCTTCCCTAAAAATGACACAGCACTGCCACATGCAGCATGCACTACAAGCGACTGACCCCATCCATCCACTCCTCCTGTATTCAGGCCTCAGCTCAAATGCTACCTCCTCCAAAAAGCCTTCCCTGGCTACCTAGTCAAGTATTCTTTCCCCTCAACATTAGTTTTTGATTTTTTCTTTTTTTGGTACCAAGAATCGAACTCATAATCTCACTCTTGCCAAGCAGGCGCTATGCTGCTGAGCTATATCCTTGGCTCAGCATTTGTTTTTGTCTATGTTGTGACATGCAGTCATCACATGCATCTTAGGGAACTGGTATGTAGATGTGTCTCATCTTGATCATTTTTCATTTTTACTTCCTTTTCTTTCCATCCTGTCTCCCTCATCCTTTGTTCCCCTTCCTGTCCTCACACAGTCTCCCTCCTTGTTCCTGCTCATCTGTTTTTTATTTTGCTCTTATTTACACTTTGGTTTTCTCATATTTGAGAAACCATATGATGTTTAACCCTCTGTGTCTGGTTAATTTTACTTAGCACTGTGGTCTTAAGAGCCATCTGTTTTTCTATGAATAACTCAAATTTATCCCTCTTTGTGGCTAAGTAGAACTGCACTGTGTATAAATCCCATTTTCCTTATCTACTCATCTGTACCCATAAGAATGTGGTAACTGTGTATCCCAAACTATATGCCAAGATATCCCAAGATGCCATGCAATATTTTAACGTATCAATGATGGGGCTGTAATTCATGTGTCTTGCTGCTGGGTCCCTCTGAACCATCAGTGGTACAAACCAGTGGGAACATGTTAAATTTGAGGAAAATACAGTGATATTCAAAATTTGTCATATATGGAGACAAAAAAGTAAAAAACATGGCGATTGTCTTCTAGGAGCTAATAGTATAGCTGAAGAGACAAATGTGTCCAGAGATAATTTGAACAATGTGCTCATGGTAGTATTAGCTGTGGGTACATGATGGACACATAGGCAAGAAGGAGTTAATGTGTGCTCTGAGTCTTGAATTACAGGAGAAAAGTTGTTAAGGATTGCTTCAGACAGGAAGTGATGGGTTCTTCATGTGCAGCACCAAAGCTACTGCAAGAGAAAATGTCAGTTTACTACTCGAGTTGTACTGCTCAACAACGATGACCCCAGAAGCTGCTCCCTTCCAAGCTTTGAGATACCAAAGGGCAATGGACAAAGAATTCCACTTTCCAACCACAACTGTATGAATCACAGAAGTTATAAAACTATTACTAAGCATGGGACTTTGAACTAAAAAAGCTGGTGGTCAGCTGGTAGTCAGATAGATTCAAGGCCTCTTGAAATGACCATAGTTGGGGGACCCCTGAGGGGTGGATGAAGTCAAGGGCACCACTGTGGGTGTGTGTGGCTTGGAACAACATAGCTTTCTTAGCAACAAACCATCTGGAGGAAGACATACCAGCGGACCCGCTGCCTCAGAGTCCTACACTGTTTGACACGCTGTTGTGATGTTAAACTGATTCTCAGATCTGTTTTTAGGTTCTGTTGTGGAACTGCGCTTGCTGCAATAGTGGTGGTGGAAGAGAACCCATTACTAGGGAAGTGAGCCACACCTACCACTGGACTGTCCTCAGGGCTTGCAGGAGCGCACTCTGCAAGAGTCTTTAAGAGGCCACACTTCCTTGTGGCTCCTGCAGGTTCTGGAGGCCTCTGCACTCCTGCTGTGCTCAAGGACACAGGCCACGCTGCAGAAGGCCTTCTGGTGGCAGTGGTCACAATTCTTTCTACAGTGCGTCAGTGAAACTGTGTGCATTACCTTCGCCCTGGAGGCCCTTCTCATATGTGTTTCCACAGATCTCTAGGGCTTCCCTAGCCAAGATACGACCTGCATCCAACTAGAAGCAGTTTCGAAAGAGAGAGTCGCTGGGGTGTGACCTGAGCCTCAGGAGGGAGATTCCCTCTGTGACTAAACAGTTTGCATTGGAGTCCTTGAGCAATCCCAGAAGGTAGCTTAACAAATAACATAGCAACAAATTAACCATAGAAAATTAACTATAATTAGTCATAATTAGGATTACAGCAATTATCTATGAGTGAATTACTAATATGCACACTTAATGGGGGCCTGCTTGAGGTCAAGCTGTATTATTTTAGAATGAAGAAATTTTACTCATATATTATGTATCTATACGTATATAAGGTAGATAAATGTACAGAAATTATATGGTACTAAAAAAATCGTATCGCCGGGGTATAGCTCAGCAGCACAAGCGCCAGCCTGGCAAGCGTGAGGTTGTGAGTTTGATCCCCGGTACCAAAAAAAAAAAAAATCATATGAAGCTACGATATGAAGTGAGAAGGTGATGGGCAATGTTTAAGGGCTGAAGTGCTAAAGTCATTTCTGTCCTACTGTGAATGTTCTCTTGTCCAGGTACAGGGAGAAGGATGACCCCCCTGTTCTCCAACACAGGTACAGCATTTCATCTCAGCACCAGTAAAGACCCAGCTCTTTTCTTACAAAAAGGATTGAAATCAAGCAGGCTAGTTCAGAAGTAAACAGTGTATAACTTCTCAAACAGAATCTATTTTACAACTCAGTGACTTCTGGGTAGTGAATGAGTAATGTACTTGTGTCATTCATTGCATAATTCACATTTCTTTGCTTTAAGATTATCCACAAAACCAATTTTAACTTCTTAAGTTTACTTTCCATGATTGACTTGATTTACAATTATGCAATGCATTAAAAATTTAAATGTGAGCTGGGTGTAGCAGCACACACCTGTCATCTCAGCATTTGGGAAGCTGAGGCAGGAGGATCTCTGTGAATTCAAGAGCAGCCTGAATTACACAGTGTAATCCTGTCTCAAAAAAGTGCCCCCCCATTAAAATCTGGAATAACTAGGAGAATAAAAGAATAATTTCTCACTGCTCATTTACTAAGTAAAAATTACATTCTGAAACTGTTTTAAGATGGGTAAAAATGAGATATGGGCCAGATTCCAAGCTAACCTGCTCAGCATCTATCTCAGCACAGCTTCTGACCTCCCCTAGGTGCACATGCACACTGGGTGAGAGCCCAGCATCTATTGAGAATGCACAGCGAGGGGTCCAAGTGCAGGATCCCCAAGGAAGGGAACAGACTGGAGGATTGCACACTGCAGCTTGGGCTGAGTCACATCCTCTTCCTGTGGGGCCAGGCGAGCTGCCGCCTGCAGGGTGGAGGGCGTTGACTGCGGGGAAACTGTTCCCTGACTTTAGAGCCAGGAGGTGGTTAAGAATCCAGACTCAGGTTACTAAAATGAAAGCCCTCAGGTTTGCAGCTGCTGGACTGCTTCTGATGCCCGCCTTTTGTCAAGAAGGTAAGCTGTTTGCTCCTGGGTTCAGATAGGGCAGGGCTAGTACATGAGGAGTGAACTGAATTTAATTTCCTTCGCTTTTACAGAAGCACAAACCCAGAACGCAGAGTTTGATCTCTGTTATTAAAAGGTACAGACAGTCAAGGGAGTACCTGAATTTGTTCACATCAAACTCTGTCAAGGTCTAAGGGCTCTCTACTGAGACTGAAAAACCTGTCAGGGAGTCAAGAACTTCGGGGATGGGGGACGGAGCTCAGCGGCACAGTGCCTGCCTGACAGGCAGGAGGTCCTGAGTTTGAGCCCCAGTACCTAAATAAATAAATAAATAAAATTTTTTAAAAACTCGAAACTTTGGTATCTACAATTGAGCCATGAAACAATCTCTTTGTGAGTTTTTGCATTTGTACTGATCCCCTCTCATTCAGGAAAGACAGAATTTTTTCAGGGCATTAAAGAAAATCTTATGTTTATACTTCCTGATGAGACACAAATGGGGGAAACAAAAATATTCTCAGGAAGAATCAATTGCTTTCAGTAGCCAGTGACACTGTTATGGCTTGTGTTTAGCTGTCTCTCCAAAGCCTCATGCAGTCATGTGGGTGGGCTTATAGAATTTGTGATTAATTCATGGTCCAGTGCTGGGATTGCGGGTGTGGGTGTAGCCTACATACAATATAAGGGACAGAGTCTTCTCTCTGTGGTCCTCCTCCTTCTTTGCTCCTGAGGTTTTTGCTGTCTTCTGCCACCATGAACTGTTTCTTCTCTGCTATGCCACCTTGCCTCAGAGCCAGCTATGGACTGAAACCTCCACAAACTGTGAGCTAAATAAACCTTTCCTTCCTTCATTTTGGGCATCAGGTATTTTGTCTCAACAACGAGAGAAAAGTAACTAACACATACACCAACTCATTAGCATTTCTAAAATGAAACTCTGTGACTTTCAGTAATTACTTTCAGTAATACCAGGGGGGTCCTCTGCATCCCTATAAATGATCTTTTTTAATTTTAAAAATAAGGTTTCCCAAATATTATTACACCCCCCTATGAATATGTTTCTTATTTCTTCTACCACACTGCAAGCCTGTCACCTTCTGCTTATTCCTAAATTAACCAATCTGGGATAGGTCTGTATTGGTTGTGAGGAGAAGGTGACATGATGCAACTAGAGAGACTCAAAAAATCACCTTCTGCAAAGGAACACTGCTTAAATTGATAGCTGGAATCCCTGAGGCTGCTACAGAAGATTTCCCAGGGAACCTGTGGACAGCAGTGGCCTGTGTAGGATTTGTGGACGGAGCAGTTCAAGCTCTCTCTGAGAGCACATGAGCCAAAAATCTAGGCAGCAGAGTGGCAAACAATACAAGGGGTGCTGAAAAGGTTCCTTCAAGAGACTAGTGGGGTTTAGAGAAAGTGAAAAGGGGGAACTTTAGAGGAGACCAAGTAAAGTGGGGTGAATTTGCCTTCTTTGACAGGATAAGAGGAGATGAGAAGGAAGAGCCTATCACCCAGTACCTGAAGTTCAGATCCCTCAGATTAGCCCCTACCCAAAGCCTTTTCCCAGGTTGAAAACATTTCAGAAACATTATGCCACATGGAAATCTGTATAAAGAATTCAAATAAGTTTTTAAAAAAGAAAACAATAAGCAGTCTTCTCACGGAAAACCAGGCTTGGAGAAACGAGAGACTTATTTAAGTGGGACCAGGTTGGAATTCTTAAGGAAAATGGAACCAAGTCAACTTTTCCATAAACACTTCCACTGTTTAGCATTTTTCAGGCACAGTATCTTATTCAATCACAGAATTTTCTGAAAACTGACAAATCCTTGGTTTTAAGAGCCCACTAGCCATCTCTAAAAATACTTCTATCTGGGTGATGTCAAGCACAATCCCCAAAATACAAAAGTGTGCAGAGCTATTGTCACATGTCATGCCTTCAATTGATCACATGGCAACACGGGTGCAGGAGCAGGCCACTTTCTAAGTTTCTCCCTCCTTTTCTTACTCGTGCTTCTCCTTAATGGACACTTGATCACCACATGTCCCCAGTCACCTAAACTACACCTCTGACACCTTGGACATAGACAGCAAAATGTGGGGAGCTTCAGTGTTACCCAGAAGAAACCATGAAAGATTAAAACAGGAAGAGAAAATAGCTCTGAATGAGAAACATTACTAGACTTGAGTATTCAACACAAGTTTAGAGGTCATGTAACAGGTCACGACTGGTAGGCATTTTAAATTGGTAAATACAAAGTTTATATCTGACATAAAGGTTCACCTTAACTTTGTATGTCAGTGTTATCAGATGGGGTAGGGACCAGCAAGGTTGTCCAGGTTCTTAACAGTTCCATTCAATGAACTGGACAGAATGCCTTGCAAACATGAAAGATTAACATTTGTATAGGGCAAAAATAAGAACAGAAGAAGAAGCCCAAAAGATGTGCTCAGGGAGAAAAGGGTGACCGGAAGGAAAAAGAGAGGATGCATCCTGCCAAACAGGAGGGCAGTGCCACCAAAGGCAAGTGCTGCCATCTTGTTAGGTCATCTTGGATAGTTGGTTGAGGTGGAGCCACTCGATCTCATGCTAGAAGATGGGCATCAGGAGCCAGGCTGAGTATGTTCTCATGTCAGAAGATTGGTACCGGGCGCAGGGCTTGGAATGATCCTGGGTCAGGCTTGGGAGCCACTGCTCTGTGTCTGTGATTAACAAATCTGTTCAACTGGTAGGGTGTGCCTGACTGCTCCAGCCACCTGGTTGTGCCCTAGGAGCATCTTATGTTTGATACATTGTGTCAACTTGAGAAGTTTAGAAGTTTAACTGAGAGACTCAGCAGGGGCCAGGGTTCTTACTTTGTAAATATCCTCATCCTGTGCAAAGGAGGGCAAGGAGACTTTGTGAGTGCTACACCCACCCTGGGGTGGGGGCGGGGGTAGGGGGGGCCTGTATACAATAGGGAGAAGAGGCTTGTTTTCCTTTTTTTTGCTCTGGCTGCTGCCTTGAAGTGTTGCCCCATGCCACCCTGCCTTGAAGTCAGCTGATCATGGATTGAAATCTCCAGAAACTGCAAGCTAAATAAACCTTTCCTTGCTTCACTTTGGGTGTCAGGTGTTTTGTCCCAGCAACGAGAGAAAAGTAAGCAAGACAGAGCCTACCTCAAATGGGAATCTATTTTCTAACACATCAACGACTAGCTTGTGTAAAAATTATGCGGTGATAAACAGGTTTGAGTACTAAGGTTTATTTCTTCCCGAAATTTTAAGAGTTAAGATTGTTAACATTGTGTCAAGCAAAGCTGAATATTTATTATATAGAGATGATACATTTCTTTCCTTTTCAAAAATTTCTAATTTCTTACATCATCATAGTGATTTCATCTTCTGATTTTTCTTCCTTTGTCTTAAAACCTGGCATTTTCTCTAAAGTCTACCTTAGGATTCTTTCTTCTTGCATCTCTTCCTAGGTATTGCCAACCACTTCTTTTAAATTAAACAATAGCTTCTATGTAGACTAAAAAATTCAGACCTCTAATTTGGTCCCTTGTAAATCTAGAATCCACTAGTAGTCTCATAATCGGTCACTGGGCATTTTACACACTAATATTTCATCAGCAACTCCACCTCAGTAATACCAAAAGCGAACATTTTAATTTCTCTCCCATCCCGCTCCTGGTCTCTTGTCCAGTTTCAGGTATCCAGAGCGCAAGTCTCAGCTCATTCTGCCCCAGGTTCCTCCCCTGCTGTCCAGCAGCCAATCAGTGCTGAGTCCCCTGGAGAGCTGCTCAGTCTCCTGTGTTCATCCTGCCTTCCCACACTATCACCTCTATTCCGTAACTCACCACCCTGAGACTCTGAATGGTTACAGCAGCCTCCAAATCAGACCCTTCCGCCTTCCATTTCTTACCTTTGTATTCTATTCTCTACACCGCTTCCAAAGTCATCTTAAACACAAGTCAAAACCATGATTATATGAGTTTCCTATTGCTGTTACAAAAATGATCATGAATTGAATGTTTAAAGCAATACCGGTTTATCAGGGTACTCTCCTCATCTCCAGATCTTAACTGCTCCATCTGTAAAGACCCTTCTGTTAAGGGGTTGGGTTCTAAATATTAGCAGGTAGAATTGGAGACAGGAGGTTACTTTGTCTATTACAATGGTCATTTCTCTGTTCAAAGTTGGGTGGACAGCCCCAGCATCTATGAAAAAGCCCACGATTTTGATAGCTTAGTGATCACAAAGGAATTCTGAATATAATCTACTTTTGAGTTCCATCTCTCAGATGTACTTTTCTAGCATAAGACATTGTATTTTTGTGCATGTTCTCCAGAAAATCTAGTAAGAGTTATTTACAGTCAGCAGTGGAGTTTATTTGGAGCTTTATACCAGTGGCATCACAGCATGTAATAAACATTTTCTGAATCAAGTTACCTGATGGTCTCAAGTCCTACACTAGCTGACACTATGCCTGTGCCCTGTCGTCATCAGCAGAGTCTAATTCATGAGTTAAACTCTGGCTCTTCCTAAGCCTTGTTCATTTCTGCTCAAGTTTATCTTTTCCTTGGCATTCTGCTCAAATACCTGTATCTGTTAACTGCTGTCTGATTACCTAGATAGCTTACAGTCTCCAGAACATTTGCCTGTCACGCTCTCTGGGGCTCCTGATGCTTCTTCCAGCAGTATTATAAACTCCTCGTGTGCAAGGAGCTGCTTTTTTCTAGCTTCTGTCCCTGCATGGGATGGCATGGTGCTGGGACATATGATATGCACTACATACATGCCTGATCTAAATTTTTTAAAATAAAAATAACCCTAAATTATACAGCCACAGAAATTATGTGGCATAAAAATTTCACTCAACCTTTCATCAAAACCATAGATACAGCTTAACAACGAATCACGTGTTAATATTTCCTTTCAATTACAGGCAAGGAAAACGACACCTTGGCGATGGCAAGACTCAACTATTAAGACTCTTCATGGAGCTCCTTCAAATTCTTCTGTAAACTTCCCCCTTTCTGCCAGAGAATGCTGGACTGGAGCCAACATAACTGTAAAAATGAAGTGTCTTGAAGGAAATGTTTCAAATCTGATTGCGGTTAATTTTACCACAGGACACCTGAGCAGCTCCTTAAGTTCCAAGGTGATAGCCACCATCTACCTGCTGGTGTTTGTGGTTGGTGTGCTGGCCAACACTGTGACCCTGTGGAAAGTTTTCTTCAAGACCACCTCCATCGCTATCTTCCACACCAACCTGGCCATCGCAGACACTGTCTTCTGTGTGACTCTGCCGTTTAAGGTAGCTTACCATCTCAATGGGGACCACTGGGTATTTGGAGAGGTCATGTGCCAGGCCGTCACAGTTATCTTCTATGGCAACATGTACTGTTCTATTCTGCTCCTCACCTGCATGAGCATCAACCGCTACCTGGCCATCATCTACCCTTTCGTGTTTCGGAGGTTGTCCAAGTGCACCTTTGCTTGGCTAGCATGTGGACTGGTGTGGGCCATAGTCTTCTTCTCCATGCTTCCATTTTTCACCCTTAAGCAGAAAGGCTACCTTGTTCAGCCAAATATCACCACTTGCCAGGATGTCCACAGCACATGCGAGTCTTCACCTCCCTTCCAATTCTACCACTTTATATCCTTGACTTTCTTTGGATTCTTGACTCCATATGTGATTATTATTTACTGCTACACAAACATCATCTGCAAACTTAATGCACATGACCCTAAGCTGCGGAGGTATATCAAGGCAATTCTCCTTATCCTTGTGATTTTTACCATTTGTTTTGTTCCAAGCAATATTATATTTGTCATTTACCATGCTAACTACTATTCCAACAACACTGAAGGCTTATATGTTATCTATCTCATAGGGTTGTGCCTAGGTAGCCTGAATAGCTGCCTAGATCCATTCCTTTATTTTCTCATGGCGACAGTCACAGATCAGCTGAGGATGTAGCTCAGTGGCTTCCTTCACATGGTGGGGCCCTGGGTTCAATCCCCAGTGCTGCGGGGAAGAGCAGGGGAGAAGGAGAGGCCCAGGTAAAGTTTTTAAAATAATCTAAAAGTTAACACAGACAAGGTAAGGAAGACAATTCACATGTAAAGGAAAAACTGTAGATCCGTCCACTTTTTATCGTACAATGGTGAGAGTATTTTAGAGAAGAAACTGTGGAAAACACATTTGCATAATGCAAGGACCTCTGTTCTCCAGCTCCACTGTTGAATTCCTAAGAAACAGTGTTTTAAATATTAAACAGTATAAAAGAGTTAAATATTTTATCAGTATTTGAAAAATGTCAACGCAGGAGAAAAGTTATCACTATTTTCTTCAGAGCAATGGACATATTTCATTTGCCTTACTGGTACTTCAAACTCCTCAGTTTCCTCTTTCTTCTACCTGTGAGTGGCGCCACCTTGGAATTTAGCATCATTTTTGATTTTTCTGATGGCTGCCTCACCTGCTGATTCTATCTGTGTAGTATGCCTCACGAAGGTTCCTTAAAACCCTCACCAGCTTGTAACACTGTCCTCGGTCTTTGATGAAATAAAACATCCATTCTATGAAGATGTCACCCTTCAAAACCTTTAATGCTGTATACCTTGAAACAAGCTTTGCTATACACCAGTAATGCCAGCAACAAAATTTTCTTCTGTTATTTTCCAAGGCCAGACCCTAGCCAAGGCAAGGCACAGAAATGCCACCCTATAAACACACCACAAATGTCCTGGAAGCAAAATAACAGAAGTTAAAAAGCAAAGTTAAAAAGTCAAAGACCCAAACAAACAACAGAATCAGGTTTTTCCAAGGAAAAAGAAAAGATTGAGAAAAGTTTAAAAACAGCAATTTAACCAAATCCGAGGCATCAGAACTACAGTGTTTCAAATCTGTCAGTTATGCTCAACAGAGCTTAAGCCCTTAGATTTATAGGTCAAAAGTGGCTTGATTTCTGAGCTAGCTCCAAGGTCCCTAGGCTCCATATGTAACATTCAGAATGTTACACAACATCCCACATAGGTAACTGCCCGACCCATGGCTGCCACAGGTGGGGTCCCATGGGCTGCCATCTTGATTCAGAGAATTCAACTGGAAAGCTTGGGAGGGGACCCATGCTGCCTGCCTGTGAAAGGCCTTGGCCCTGTGGAGTCAGGCTTAGCTCAACATGTGTGTAGACAGAGCAGACCCTGTAGACATCATTTGCTCCCAAATACCCACAATAAATTAGCTATGTAATTTAAGCTGTTGTTTCAGTGCCAGGCTCCATGCTAAATGCTATAGCCACAAACACACAAATGTATACATATATTCATATTATAGACTATACAATGATACATTTGTTTATTGTATCTATAGTCACGTTTACCCCTCACTATAATCCTCTAAGGCAGGTGTTATCATTCCTATTTTCCATTCATGAAAGTAATTATAGAGATGTGACTAGACCAAGATCACACAGCCAGTACCTGAATGATGCCTATCTCCCAAGTAAATCACTTCCTCTGTCAATGCTGGCAATTTTGCCACGTAGCATGGACACAGCCCACTCAGCCACTGCGAGGAGGAGCCCATTCTCCCCATGGATGTGGGGGCAGGAGGCTTGGGTTAGAGCCTTCTCTGTCCCGTTCTCTGGCTGTCCCTTAGCCTGGCATTCCTCCTCACCCTCAGGGGAGAGAGCTTCCAGTCTGTGGTGCTGGAATGGCACACTCAGGAACACCCAGGGGAAGGGCAGTGCCACCACCAGAGCTGGCAGTAGGCCCCGCCTTGGCCACTGTTTCCACCACCTTCAGTGTGGCAGCTTCGGAGCGTGGAGTGAACGAGGTTTACATTGGTCTTAAGAGTTTAGAAACACCAAGTTTATTAAATGCTTGTCTAAAAAAAAAAAAACCCCAATGACAGAAAAACACAGAATGAGAAAGACGGCTCTCATCTACCTCAGACTTCTAGATCAAGTTCCAGAAGCTTTGCCTTCCAGAACTACTTTAGGCACACGAAAGTGGGCATAGCTCCCCCATCCTGTGCGTGCATTTCCCATTTTTACGTGTATCGGAGCAAGTGTTTTTGCCTTTACAACATTTAGGTCATTTTTAATTTTTGCTATTGCAAACAAAGCTGCAGTAAACATCTCTTTCCATCTGTCTTAATGTCCAATAGTCTCTTTCTGAATCAGACAGACCTGGGTTGTAGTCCCAGAACTACAATCTTTGGGTGGTTTTGGACAAGTTATTTAATCCTAATTTCATTATTTGCAAGAAGGCAATAATGATGGTGAAATGATTCATGGGACTGTTATGAACTGCTGCAATGATTAAATGAGATAGCTGCATAAAATACCCATTATCATGCCTGGAGAAGAGTAGGTGCTCAATAAATGCTTGCTCAAATCTATGGTGTTTTTCCTGTTTTGGACAAGGTAATTCCTGGGTTGTAAAGACAGACAGAGGAAATATCCCTTTCAGTTGGGCTTGGAACTGGGGACAAGGCAGTCACCAGTAGTGAGGTCCCACCTATGTGTCATTCCCGTTAATCTCAGGTGACAGGCCCTGCAAGTCAACATCCAACCCGGTTCCCTTCTAGGAGTGGTTGTTCTCTGTGGGACTCCTCCCGTCATCAGGACAAGCGCTGCCTTTAGGTAAATGTCACCACTCCTGAAGGGGACTCCAGCTAGGCCAGCTACCAAGGCGAAAGCTCTGCACCCTCTGTCTGCGCGCTGTTTCCTGTTTGCATCACACTGCCCTCCCCTCACCTGCCCAACTCTTCCTTTCCCATCATGCACAGCTCCTCTTCTACCCCCATGCCAGCCTCTCTTAGGATCCCAGAACATGGCAATTCCCATTCTCTGAATCTGTCTTCAATACTTGGCTGCATACTTATCTCTCCTGCCCGCTGCCGCAGTCAGTTCCCACACACTCTGACAATGATGACAGAGGTGCTCAAAGGGTATCACGTGTTCCCGCTGTCCCCTTCTTCCCGAATGCCACATACTATACGGTACGCACAGAAATCTCCAAGGATTATTAAATTTCACGGGGTTAAACATATTAATTACAGCCCTCTACACACTATTCACATTAATTTCAACACAATGGGGAAAGTTACCAGACTCTGAAGAACTCACCTACAACTGAGCTTTAAATAAAAGAAAGGGTGCAATAGTGAACCCTGAATCTGTACTTTCTCATGTTTGGCACCAGGAAAATAACAGCTCTATCATCTCCATTCTGATTCGCTGGGATGAGAAACTCAGATTTTTAAAAAATGGATCAAAAATCTTCTCACTCCCCATCTGGCCTACAAACATAAAAGAAGCAAACATACCGTGAGTTTTTGTGATTTTGCGTAGTGCAACACATCTTGGTAGTGCTGGGCATGGGCTGGGTCCACATCACAGATCTTAGCAGTAGGTAACAACAAGGTGTCTAAAGTCTTCAAAGGATTCCCTTCATCTATAGCTTCATTGATGTATCCTACAGCTACAATTCCTAGAATATAAATGAAAAAAATTCCCTTTAAGTCATAATACATTCTACAAACATTCTCCACGTCACTCACAAGGAGCTAGTAAGCCAGTGTAGCAAAGTTGATAAAAGATCAATGCAAAATTCAGTGTTCTTCTCTATACTCTTCAATCTGCAGATGAAAATTAAAAACTTCAATTGCAAAAGATTCCGATTACAAACAAATTTCAATCACACAACAAATAAATGTGAAGGAATACTTTAACAAAAGAAGCATATGGCATACACACAGAAAGCTATGAAATGCCATGACAAAAATCAAGACAACTTAAACAAATGGAAGCCTTCCATGTCTATAGCTTGGAAGACTTAATACTGTGAAGGTGGAAATATTCCTCCAATTGATCCACATGGTTGATGTAACCCCTATGTTATGGCTTCAGTCTGGATGTCCCTCCAAAGCCTCATGCAGTCGTGGAGGCGGGCTTCTAGAGTCTATGACTGATTCATGGTCCAATGCTAGGATTACGGGTATGAGTGCTACACCCACCCTAGGGTGGGTAACCTACATACAATATAAAGAACAGAAAGTGTCTTCTCCATACTCCTTTGTTGCTTTTGCTGTCTTCCACTGCCATGAACTGTTGCCCCCTGCCACATGCCACTCTGCCTTGAGTATGGACTGAAACTTCCACAAACTGTGAGCTAAATAAACCTTTCCTTCCTTCATTTTGAGTGTTCGGTATTTCACCTCAGCAAGGAGAGAAAAGTAACTGAGACACCCTATAAAAATGCCAGTGGCTTTTTAAAAAAACAAATTGACAAGCTGATCCTAAAGTTCATATGGAAATATAAAGAAACAAGGATAATCATTGCAATCTTGAAAGAAAGAAGAAAACAATGGGAGGGCTTTTCTCATTTCAAAACTTCCTACGTGACAGGAATTAATACCGCACAGTACTGGCATAGCATAAACATTTAAATCAAAAAGAACTGCAAGTCTAGAAATAAACCGTTATACTTAATGTCAACTGATTTTTTTAAAAACAAAGGTGCAAGACAATTGAAGGGTAAAAAAAGTCTTTATAACAAATGGTGCTGAAATGACAAGACATACACATCCAGGAGAATGAAGCTGGACTCTTCACCAATCAAACATCGTGCACGAAAAATTCACTCAAAGTGAATGGTAGGTCTAAATGCAAAGGTTAAAATCATGTCACTCTTAAATGAAAACAAGGGAGTAAATCTTTGTGATCTTGGGTTAGGCAAAATTTTTTTAGCTATGTTCCCTAAAATACAAATAATAAAAGTAAAATATAAATAAATGTGACTTTGTGAAAATTAAACCTTTTGTGCGTTAAAAGACATTATCAAAGAAAACCAAAGACAAAGAATGAGAGAAAATATTTTCAAGTCTTATATCTAATAAAATGACTTGTGCATTGGATATACTGTATAAAGAGAGAGCACTTGTAACTCAATAATAAGACAAATAATTCAATTTACATTTGGTAAAGAATTTAAGCAGAAAATAAAAATCATGAAGCTGGGTATGGTGGTACACTCCTGTAACTCCAGCACTTGGGAGGCTGAGGCAGGAGGATTGTTGCAAGTTCGAGACCAGCCTGGGCTACAAAGTGAGCTCAAGGCCAGCCTGAGCGGCATAGAGACACTCTGTCTCAAAAAACCACACACACACAAAAAGAATTTAAGCAGACATTTCTTTAAAGAAGATGTACAAATGTCTAACGGGCACATGAAAAGATCAGTTTGACATCATCAGTCTTTATGAAAATGTAAGTTCACTTTCTACCCATTAGAGGGGTTATAATAGAAAGACAGTAGCAAGTGCTAGTGAGAACATGGAGAAACTGAAACCCTCATACATTGCTGGTGGGAATTAAAGATGGTGCAGTCATTCTGGAAAACAGAAAGGTCCTCAAAAATATTAAACACAGAATTACTATATGATCCAGCAATTCTACTTTTAACTGTATGCTCAGATGAAAATACATGCTCACATAAAAATGTGCACAGGAATGTTTATTGCAGCATTATTTATAGCAGTTAAAAATAGGAGCCAGGCATAGTGGCACACGCCTATAATCCCAGCACTCAGGAGGCTGAGGCAGGAGGACCATTGTGAGTTTAAGACCAGCCTGGGCTACAAAGTGAGCTCAAGGCCAGCCTGAACTACATAGTGAGACCTTGTCTCAAAAAGATAAAAACAAAAAAACAAAAAAACCCAAAAAAAACCAAATTTCCACCAACTGATGAATGGATAAAACAAGTATGAAGCCATAGGCTGGAATATTCTACAATGCAAAATGAAGTATACTGCATGTGACACAGAAAGGGTGAGCCTTGAAAATGTTAGGTTAAGTGAAAAGACACAAAAGGTCATGTAGATTGCATAAGAACAAATTTCATGATCTATGAATTATATTTTAATAAAATTACTACTAAAAAGGGGGATATATTTTTTCCTGTTTAATTTCTTCCATCTTTACCACATCAAATGATCTTAGTTTACAAACTATCAGGCTCAATAATTTTTTACATGAACAGCAACAGGGACTACTTCTAGGGTAACCCTCACTTAGACATCATGAGAGTAGCATGAAGATGTCAGATGCTGGAACCACGGAACGCTAGAGCTGGGAAATTGAAAGGCAGAGATTTACAGAAAGGGAAACAGAAGGAGGGAACGGTTTGGCGATACATTCCATTTTATTCTTCAGATTACTCTAGCACTGTGGAAAGGATGCCAAAACTGTTCAAAATCAAGCAGCTCCCTGCAGTGGTAATAAACAGTGGAGTGAATGTCTGCACAACATGGCCCAGCACTGGCCCAAGGAGCTCTGCATGGTGATGGACAATGTCCTCTTTCTGTGCTGTCCTGTGTAGCAGCCGTCCGCCACAGGTAACTTTAGAGCACACAACATGTGGTCAGTGTCACTGCAGAGACAAACTTACAACTGCCTAACTTCCATTAATTACATTTAAGTAGTCACATGTGGCTGGGAAATGTATGTAAGCTCTGTAGAAATAAACACAGTGAGGCATATTTTGGGATACTTTTCAAGTTCAAATATAGACAATTTCACATATTATTTATATAACAGGTAACTAAATATGCCTGGAGCCCTAACTGACAAATGAGCTGAAGGATGAGGAAAAACATCTTGTAGCTTAAGTTCTACCATCTTAAACACATCAAATGAGCTCAGAATATAAACTATAAGGTCCAAGAATATAAAGCCCAGAGCCCAAGCTATGGAGTCTGAAGTTTATGGAATTCTCAAAGCAGTGGATTTGGAAGCCACGTCTCATTACCACCATATTGTTAAAAATAAACTATCACCTAATCATAAACTAACACGGTGTATTTATATACGCACATATTCATTCCTGCACGCACAGGCATGGTAGGAGGCAACTTTTATTCCACAGTTCAGTGCCGATGAGTAACAGCTAGTAAAGAAGCTGGACATCGGCAAGCAGTGAGCCAGGAAAAGAAACATTCTTAGGGTCAAACTTCTCATTTTTCAGTTATTTTCCATCAGCAGTTATCCCAAGCCACTTCACAAATGTAATATGCTGTGGGACAGAATGGCTATGGCTAAGTTTTATACAGTATATTTTGACATTCAAATTAACATATCTGGCTAATTATTTTCTGAAGAGAAAACCCCCTCAATACCACCTTGCGAAGAATGAAAACATTTATCTGCAACAGGAAAAGAATAATCTAAAACTCCTGGAAGTGACTCCAGATTGCAATATTAAATACCCAGTGTGCACACATCCTAACAGCCGATCACCTGGCAGGGCGTGCATTCCCGCTGACTCGGGAGGGAATCACCTGCGGGTAAGTTCTGGGGGTGTGTCCAGGATGCCTAGCCGCTGAGGTCACAGTA
This sequence comes from Cuniculus paca, assembly GCA_004365215.1. Classification (NCBI taxonomy): domain Eukaryota; kingdom Metazoa; phylum Chordata; class Mammalia; order Rodentia; family Cuniculidae; genus Cuniculus; species Cuniculus paca. Next base: position 50,133 of record RJWT010001044.1, read on the forward strand.
AATGACCTCACAGGAGCTGAAAGTCCTACCTAATTCCCCCACCCCCGCTCCTGCGCATCTGCCTCATGCTCTGTGTTTATACAAGTTAAAAAAAAAAAAAAGAAAAAGCTGTACGAACAAAGATTGAGGAGCTTCAGCCCATGATTCAAAGCCCACTTCTTTGAATCAAAGTGTAATCCAGTGACTTTCCAGCCCAGTGAGAAGGTGGATATTCTCTGAGAACACCTACATTTCAGAAGCAGACGAAGTAGCCTACAAAGGATGGTGAAACCTCAGTTGTCAGGAGACTTCCATGGATAATAGCCTCACAAGGCTGTTGTCTTTTAACGTTACACAAATGTCACTCGTTTGTCTTTTCCTGGCGAAGTGCAGGTTCTACCTGACATGTGCAAGTGGCACCCCGCTTTTGGGCCCGGAGGAGGCTGGAGGAGTCGAGGCTCTTCAGCACCAGGAACATCGCCCCTTCCCCTGGGGGAGCAGCACCCTGGGCCTGGACTGCAGGATGGTCAGAAGGAAGCGGGAGAGCTAGAAGGCAAGATGGAACTCTATTCTTCATGTTGCCTACTGGAAACAGAAGTCCTGTCCTTTGGGGGCATTGGCCATTGTGCTCTACTGTGGCAGCAGGAGACGGGGGTGGAGGTGGGGTCCAGAGGAGGGCAGAGGGCCACGAGCTGTTCTGTGCCAGCATACATCCAGCAGCGCCCCCTCCAGACATCTGTCCAATTTAGTGCTTCCCTCTGGACTAGTATCTGGCAGGAGTCAGAGAGAGCTGAGCGGACTGCACCTCACTGCAGAGATGTCAAATGCCCCCCTGACAGGAATCGCAGAGAATCAACAGAAACTTTTGGGTTCCCCCAAGAGAAAATTCAGAAGTGTATAAAACTTGAAAAAAGCAGAATTAAAAAAGTGTGCAGGGATCACTGTCACTGTGTGCTTCCAGTGCACACGAAGCCAGGGCAGTGTACCTGTATTTTGTTTCTAACAGGACCCCAGAGACAGAAGATGTTCAGAACAACAAAACCAAAGAGGACCTTGATTTTTGGCATGGTGCTCAAGGGAAGAGCAAATCAGAGCAAAGAACTACGTAAAGGCAACTAACTAACAAAACCATATGCTTTATTTTAAGCATGATTTTAGTTTTCCAGAGTTAGATACAGTGTTAGGAGGCCAGGTCTGAGACCTTATCCCAGCACCAGTACAAAACACGAGGCTGGGAGGAGATTCTGCCAGCTGCATCAGTTAGCAGACTCTGAGCAAGTGAGCTCGGGCGGTCCAAGTCAGAGACCGATGGAGGTCGATGACTTTAGCAATTCTATATCCACTATTGCTAAAAAGTCCAGGAGTTTGGAAGCCAAAGAAGAGGGTATTGGTTTGCTTTTTATGATGGAGAAGACAGCTTAAAGCTTGAATTTTAGGCATTCATACTACAGAAAAGCAATGAATATACTGACTGCTGACGTCACACAGCACCTCATTCTCCATTCAGCTTTTATAAGCAAGAGGCAAAGGATGAGGAAGCAAGGGAACATTCAAGAAAGCTTGCTTCTGGGCATCTCCACTTGGGCTTGGTCCCTTTTCATGCTTTGTGCTCAAACGTTTAGAAGCATAGTACATCACCATGATTTATGATCACAGAGCTAGATTATGTTCCAAGTCCTTCATTTGGAGGGCAAGAATGTAAGTTAACTTTCAGGAAAATGCTCACAAGAAAGGCTGAAATAAAGTCAGACGCTTAAAAAAAGCTAAGTTATGTAGTCTTTTCTAGATAAGAAAATAATTGGGCTTTCTATTTATTTTCTTCCTTTTCTCACCCTTTCATGTCTTTTTGTGTATGCCTTGCAATGTTTATAACCCGTTGGTACAGTAACACAGCCAGAACTTTATATATAAATGCAGCAGATGGAGAGCGTGTCCTCAAAAGCTTCCATGGGAAAAACTTGCAATTTTAATCCAGGAAATTATTTTGTCTAGATACTTTATTCTTCCACTAAACTGGGCAAAGGAGGTGCCCCATACTTACGGTCATTTTCTTCTTGAATTTGAGCATTAATCATATCGATGCAATTCTGAATCTCATTCCAGCTTAAATTATCTTGCCCTTGGGAGAAGGCTTCTCGTTTAAAGGAAAGCAGTGCATTTGCGTAACTGCAGGAGAGAACACAAAAAAGACGCTGGTCAGACACCCATCCATTCTTGCTCATGTTACCTATTTTGTTTTTATTTATTTATTTATTTATTTATTATTTTTTAATTATTATTTTTATTTATTATTTTGGTCTTTTTGAGACAGGGTTGCACTATGCAGTTCAGGCTGGCCTTGAGCTCACTTTGTAGCCCAGGCTGGTCTTGGACTTGCAATGATCTTCCTGCCTCAGCCTCCTGAGTGCTGGGATTATAGGCATATGCCACCATGTCTGGCTCTTGTTTTGTTTTTAAATTTTGAGACAGGGTATTACTAAGTCAGTCATTAAGTTGCCCAGGCTGGGTTCAAATTTGTGATTTTCCTGCCTCGGCCTCCCAGAGTACAGGGATTATAGGCACAGGCCACCACTCCTGGCGTCATGTTACCTATCCTTTGACATATATGGCCACGCGCAGATGACAGAAAGTTAGGCAAAGAGGAGAAAGGCAAACAAAATCCATCTCTTGGGGCTTTATCAAGACACATCCAACACCACTTCCCTTGGTGGGGTTTCTAAAAGTACTTCAATGTTTTTTAAAAAAAATTCTATTGAATGAAAATTCCTAAAACCCAGTCTGGTACCTAACTCAAAAAAAACTAGAAGTTTTCAACGCCAGGAAATTCATTGTTTTTCCTACTCACTAATTTTCCTCCCTTGTGCATGTCTTGGTTCTACTTGGTCTTCAGGTGACTACTCTGTAATAAAGTTGAAAGATAATGTACCTGTTAACCCCTTCCATCATCAAGGATGCTTTTCCTCTCCCCTCCCCTCCCCTCCCCTCCCCT
>RJWT010001045.1:0-53036 GCA_004365215.1 Cuniculus paca
AAAAAAAAAAAAAAAAAAAAGAGAGCATTTGCAATGTTAAACTTTGCATTTAATAATAGTGATATAAATTAGTAATACTTATGTATTCAATAACAGTGGTAATTCACATTAAAAGAAACTGTAGGGCTTACAAGGAAAAATAGAATATAGAACTAATATAATAACATCCTTTAATTAAAAATATTCTATGATGAAAGAGATAACAAAGGCATTAGACATCACGTATTTGAATTGTTAATATTTTATTAAAATGTATGCTAGTCTATTTAATATTTATATGTTTAATATATAGTTATATGCATACTTGCATTTCTAATTCTGTAAATTACCTGTTGTACTTTTCAGGAATTTCATGTTAATTTCTTTGTCTTTAGGTTTGTCATATTTGCTTTACAAAGATGTTCTTATTCCAAAACATGAGTTATTTTTAAAGGATTGAGGACTTTCATGTCAGCTTGCTTATAGGTCAATTAAAAATTCATTTGAGTTCTGATTTACCACATTTATAGTTATTTAAATGTGTGCTTTTCTTACTAGAGTTTCATGATTATGAAAAACATCTTTTCTGTATTCCATTATACCACAAGAGTTTAAACACAGGCAACCATTTACCTTGGACACTGTTCTAAGAGGTTGGATTGAAAATAAACTGATTTACAGAGCTTGTAAACATATTTAAAAGCCCTGTGCTCTCACGAGAAGCAGAATAGTGTGCTGGAAGGAATATGACACATGGGGACAAATACATGGTTATATTTGCTCTTTTGCTTACTAATGTTAATATTTGTTCAAAGTACCCACCTCTCCAACTAATGTGGAAGAGAATTTCAAGTATATAAGATCAGATGATTTATAATTAATGCTCAGCACCTAGATAAGTAACAAGTTTATTTCTCATTAAATGTGTGTGTCTGTGGGTGTTTGTAAACATATGAAGCTCATATTTTCATTCCTCAAATAGTTTTCTTTTTGTCACCTACTTTTGATCTCATTTATACTCTGTGCAGATGTATAAAAGCCAGCAATAAGCATACAATATTTGTGAGTCATAAGAAAATTTTCTTATAATTCACAAAATTTTATTGTATCAACAATTTTTGTATTTAAAAGTAGAAACAGATTGAGCTAGTTGCTCTGGACAGACTTCTTAGTAAGAATGCTCCTTATTTAAGAATAAATCAGGGAAGTGCCTCTTTTTTCTAAAATGAAAGATGCTTTTCATTGACAGGTGTTTTGACAATACTTCCTTAGATCTCAGAACAAGATAAAGTTACGAAAGTTTTGGTGTTAGCCTCTTACAGGTCTCCAAGAAAGTTGGACCTAAGAAGGGGAGAGATGGAAAAATGAATGTGGGTAAAAGGACATGGGGTAAAAGCATGGAGAAGGATGGTATGCAGAAGATTCAGGGTAGAGGAGTGGGACACAAGGGTGTGAATAGCGTGTTTCACCATGGAGTTTTCAGTAGCTTCCCTCTAACACAGTAATCTCTACACTACTCTCTTGCCACATTTCCGTCTCTCCCAAGTCACTGGTAAAAGCTTATTGTACTTGAAGACTTTGTATTAACAGTGTTTCTAGTGAAAGAGAAAGGAATGCTTTTATATTTGGAAAAGCACATCAAGAAAGCAACAGTTGCAAAAAGGCAATACAAAGAGCAAATGTGAAAGACTGATTGTGAGCTGGAATTAATAGTGAAAGGAACTTTGACAATGTGGATTTCTACTGAAATGCTCATGGAGAATCTACTGTTATTTTTTATTTTTTGGTGGATGTTAGCTTCGGGTGCCTACCTGCCTTCCTTCCTTCCTTCCTTCCTTCCTTCCTTCCTTCCTCCCTCCCTCCCTCTCTTCCTTCCTTCCTTCCTTCCTTCCTTCCTTCCTTCCTTCCTTCCTTCCTTCCTTCCTTCCTGGAAAGAGTTATCCCAGAATACCAAGAACAGATCATACTAAAATGAACATTCAATTACGCCATCAAGGTTCTAGGTGCACTGAATTATTTGAAAAATTAAACTGAATGATGTAACAAGCCTCAGCATTTTGTAGTCTCCAAATAACTGTCTCCTTCTACCTATTATTAGAGACAGATAAAAAGTAGGTAAAATAAATGAGGAAGATATTTATACTATTGAATCCGAGAAAGAAGAGAGCTGTCAGTAAGGAGCAGATACAAGAATATCAAGTTTAAACATAGGGAAGTTTGAGTCCACTCAGTATCAGATTACAAATCCAAAGAACTCTATTTTATTCCATTACTAAAAAGATGTAATGATATGTGTACAAAATTATGACCTAGATGCAAAATCTTTGTGTAGTCTGCATCTTCTATTGAATAATGCATAATATATGCTTTGAGATTTTAATGGCTGAAAAATCTCATATTTGAATAGATTATTTAGTGACTACTAAGTTTAAAATTAATATTCAACTCATTGACATTATACAACTAAAAGTAGATATTTCTCTTAATCTATAAATTCATCTTAAATTTTTATCTATATACAAATGAAAAATTTTAAAACAGTTGCCATACACTTTGATGACAGATTCATATCTAACAGATTAATAACTTCTATACTAATGGTTTCATTTCCTATCAGTTCATTACATTTGCTTAAACATTTTGAAATATAATTACAAATGTAACATATTTGTTGAATTCAAGAAATTTTAATATCTGCTAAGGTAGATTTACAACCCTAAAGGCAAAATCGCTAGCATTTAGGCATTTCTTTTAACTCAACAAAGTCAATTTTTCTGACTCACTTTAATAATTTGGAAACTTAAATATATTTCCCTATTTTGGCTTACTTAGTAATATGACTAATGTCCATTACCCATTTCACAGAATAATGACTAACCTATCAAATTACCTTGAATGCATACCTACTTTTAAAAAAGTGTGATGATCATTTCTAAAGTTGGCTCAACACTATTTAAATTATAGGTTTTCTTTTCTATACTGATTTTATAATTCTTTAAAATTATCCAGTGATTGCAAAGTCACTGACACAAATATGATAACATATATTGTCATACATATGGAAGACTTAGATCGCAAAACTTCTATTACATAGCTACTTGCCAGTTGAAGATCCAAAGTGAGACCATGGAGTCCAAGGAGCTACATCCATCCAGGGTCCACCTGAGACACAGGTGAATATTCTTAGGTGCTTCTTATAATTGGATTCTGCTGCCATTTCCATGGGTGACTTCATGCCCGTGTTACCGTGATATAATTAATTTTGCAAACTCATTCATTATACATCCCTTCTAGGCACCTTTTATTTATCACCATTACTTAATATTTATGACCGAGGTTGCAGCTAATTCCTATCACCATTTGGTTTGGTTCAGTCTATGTTTTTACTGCCTCACTGAACTTTTTATTGTTTTCAGATTTTTCTTTCTGGCTGTGGGCCTCAATTTTATAGTCATTTTATTGGCACTATTTAATTTATTTCAGCACATTTCCATCCTGGTTAAAACGTATTTCTAAATGCATGAACTTCAGCTCTGAGAAATAACCGTGAACCTCATTCTTCACTGATAGTGGAAAAATGTGTTTATGAGGTGGGTGAGTTTGGGTGTTATAATACTTCCATTTCTCTCCTGCGGGAGAGTACACCCAGTAAAAACCTAAACTGTGAGCCCCAGTGAGCATATTCAATTATTATGTTGTCACGCAGGTTCAGGCCTGAGATTCGCTTTCTTTTTTATGTCTGTTTCAAAGTATTAGAAAATACATTGGTTCTATCTCTCTCTGTCTCTGTCTTTGTCTCTGTCTGTCTCGGTCTCTCTCTCTGTCTCTCTGTCTCTGTCTCGGTCTCTGTCTCTCTCTTCCTTGGCTTGCAATAAGTCTTGTCTTTGAAATCTAGTCAAGTGCTTTGGACTCTACTATACAAGGAATAAATTTCCTTCCTGGTAAATTCTCTTACTCTTTTTTTGTTTGTTTTTGCGGCACCAAGGATTGAACTCAGGACCTCACACTTGCCAGGCAGGAGCTTTGGCCACTGAGCCAAATCCCCAGCCCTAATTCTCTTACTCTTATTCTGGGAACACTGATATTTATTGATGACAAAGTATAGCCAGGTTATTTGAATATTATAACTCTTGATTAAATGCAATTTCCCAACAACCTTGTTCACCCTAGTTTCATGATTCATGAAAGATATTATTTCTATCTTCTCCATTCAATCCCAAAAATGTTCCCCTTAAATTTCATTCCCAGAAGTATTCTAACTTTGACCTAGATTTTATGCTTTAGTTTGTTCTAAAATTTCTGCCTCAGGATATGAAAAAAATGATTAGTTTTCAAATTTTAAAGGAAAGGGGATCTTGAAGGATGAGGAAGGTTTAGACTATCAGGAAAAGGAAGACAATGTTTACAGAACATAAAATCTCTTTAAATTACATGTGGATGCCTATATGAAAATATTTCACAGATAGACATCCTGTTTATGCATTTTCTTTTCTTATTGCTGTGGTGTAATAATTTAAATTTTTAAATAAACCTATCATGAAATTCTATTAATCATGTTCCAAAAAGAGTTTTGGATAATGAGTTTACTAGTTTTAAATTCAAGACTAAATTTCCTCCTTACTTTTGTTTAACAGCTATAGGATTGGGGTAACAGCATTGACTCTGGAATCTGATTGCCTGAGTTTGGTTTGTATCTCTACTTGCAGCATAATCTTGGTCGAGTTAACTTCATGTCGCTCATCTGTTTTAAAAAGGCACATTAATGTGCCTCTCTTCTTCAGATGTGAGGATTAAATTAGTTTGTATATGTTCATAGCTTAGAACAGAACTAGGAGTATGAAACTGAAGACAGTTGGCCAGAGGTGAACTGGAATCATTACAAATTATTTTAAACAATTGATGTCTCTTTACTTTCATTTTCATTTCTAGTCTTCTCTTTGAAGGCTAAAGTTGTCCATGCTTTAAAATTACAAAGAATTTCTAAATTATAAACTAAAAAATAATATTTACAAGTCTGAATAAGGTCTTGTCACCTTGTCTTTCTGTAGCTCAAAGGCATCTGCTCTACATTTACCTTTGAGAGACTACAGAGCCTTCCAGCAAAACAACCTTCAAGCCAGATAATCAATGGTACTAATAATTCCACTACCCCATAAAACTTAAGATAACTTCAGAGTTTTATGTTGGCATAGGAGAGAAGGGATTAAAGGAGAGAATTCTCATACTTTGATTAGTGACTCAAGTAAAGATTGTATACACTGGCTTAAAACACCCCATTTATTTTCACCCTGCTAGATTTACTATCTAAAACTCTTCAAATATTTAGGAAGAATATTTGGAATTAGATATCAGGCACTTGTGCCAGCAATTTTAATATTAATATCTATCTTTGTTGAAAGCTATATTTGTATATAATAGCATTTATAAAGATTAAAAAGACTTATGTCTTTGAGGACTTACGTTATGTAACCAAGCCAAGAGAACATTAAGCAGGTCTTTAGGTGCCAAAGAAATCTGCTGTGAAAAGGCAAATGGTTCTGTTATCTATTGTACTAGGTTGCAGTTTTAAACACTAAAAATAAGGCTGATAAAAATGAATGACCTGACATATAGATCAATAGAACAGAATAGAAAGTCCCAAAATAGATTCACATAAATACTATTGATTAATTTTTGACCAAGATACAAAAACTATTGAATGAAGAAAGAAAAGATATCTTCTTTTACAAAAAGTGGTGTTGAAACAATTGGCGATTCATTTGAAAAAATAAAACCAGAAAGAAAAAGAAACTCAACCTATACCTGTCCTTTTTTTACCAATATGAAGTCAAGATGGATCATGATCAAAATGTAAAATCAAAAACATTATGACTTTTAGAAGAAAATATAAAATGTTTTTGACCTGGGGTTAGACAGAATTGTAATATGACACTAAAAGCATGATGTGTTAGAAAAGTTATTTGAACTCAATCAAAATTCAAAAGTTTTGTTCTGAAGAGATAAGATGTTGTCATATGTTATAGGTACTATTTTTTTACTCTTATTAGTACATGTTTGCAGTATGTAATGATTACATTCATTGAGGGAATTGGTATATGTTAATAACATGTTTCAATTCCTTATTTTTTTTTTTTGGTACTAGGAATCAAACTCAGCACCTTGTTATGCCCCTGAGCTAAATCCCCGGTCCTTTTATTATATTATTTATTTGTTTAGTTTTTGATATTGGGAATCAAACTCAGGACATTGTGCTTGCTAGGCAGGCGCTTATGCCACTGAGCTATATCCCCAGTCCTCAGTTTCTTTCTTTTTTCCCAGCCTTCTACTTCCCTTTTATTTTTCCCTCATCAGGCTGATTTATTTATAAGGCTTATAAAGTTAATTTTCATATATTCAGATTAAAAACCAGACTAATTGCCAAAGAATATATAAAACACATAAAATGAATGTAAAAGTCAAGGTATATTTTAGATATATTGTCTGCAGTGGCTAGCAATATTTCTCCTTTCTTTCATTTTCTTCCTATTATCTGTTTTTCATGTCATATTTATATATGTATTGAGTTCTTCTATAAGAGAAACAGATGATAGTTAAGCTTGTGTGTCTGAGTTACTTCACTTAATATTAGGGTCTCAAGGTGCATCCATTTTCCCACAAATGACTCTAGTTTATCATTTTCTATGGTAGGTTAATATTTCATTGTGTATGAATGCTACACTTTTTAATCTATTCATCTATTGATGGATATGATATATAGGTTGTTTTTAAGATTTAGCAATTATGACTTGCATGGCTATAAACACAAGTCTGCTTAAATCACTGTTGCATGATGTTTTTAATCCTTTTGAGAAGATATCTAGCAGGGGAATAGCTGGGTCAAATGGAAATCTTACTTTTAGTTTTTTGATGAATCACCATTCTGATTTCCATATCGGTTGTATCAGTTTACAGTCCACTGACAATGCAGAAGGGTTCCTTTCTCCCCATAATCTTGCCAGCATTTGTTTTTGGTTGACTTCTCGATGACAGTCATTCTTTCTGGAGTGAGAAGGCATCTTGGTGTTGTTTTTGTTTGCATTCCTCAAATGGCCAGTGATCCTGAACATTTTTTCATGTATTTCTTGGCTGTTTGTCTTTCTTCATTTGAGAATTATCTATTCACTTCACATGCCCATTTTGGGGCATGTGGGGGCTTTAATTTTTTGAGTTTTTATATATTCTAGACGTTAGTCATTTGTCAGAAGTAGCTGACAAGACTTTTTCCCATTTCGTAGGTTGTCTCTTCAGTGTGTTAGTGGTTTCCTTTGCTGTGCAAAATTTTTTCATTGGAAGTGATGCCATTTGTTGATTCTTAATATTATCTCTTGTGCAGCCAGAATTTTGTTTAGAAAGTCTTTACCTATACTTATGTGTTCAATATCTGCCTTGTTCTAACAGATTAAATATTTCTGTTCTAATGTTTAGATCTTTGATCTATTTTGATTTTAGCTTAGTGCATAGTGAGGTTCAATGTTTGGCCTAAGGATAGTCAATTTTTCCAGCACCATTTGTAAAAGACCCTCTTTCCTTCAGTGAAGGAATTTGGCCCCCTTTTTATTTTTTTCTAAAATAAAATAGCTGAGTGTGTCTGCAGTTGTTTCTGTATCTTCTGTTGTGTTTTATAGATCCATGAGTATGTTTATTTGGGGAGGGTGTTGCTAATACCATGCTGTTTTTGTCACTGTACCCTTGTAGTATAATTCAAAGCCCAGAATTCTAATTTCCACTGTTGACCTTGTTTCCCAGATTTTTTTAAAGCTATTCTGGATCTCTTCTGGTTCCATACAGTGAAAGTAGAATTCTAGGATTCCTTTTCTAGGATTCTGTAAGAAACTTTGTTGGTACTTTGATTGGGAATGCATTAAGCCCAATAGTTTTTTTTCCTTTTTTTGTGTGTTTTTTTATTTTAAAGAGAATAAAGCAACATAAAACAAAACAAAATGATGAAAGCCATATAGGACATCAAAACAAGATAACAGGAAATCAACAATGGCTACCATAATGTTTCATTTTCTTCAAAATAGCTGTTCATACCATCACACACAATAAAATCAAACAAAACAAAACAGGATAAAACCAATCAAAACAAAAAAAAATGAAAGCATTATACAACTTCAGAACAAGATAATAGGAAACCAATAATGGTTACTATACTACATCCCGTTATCGTCAAAATAGCTGCCCATACCATCAGTCACAGTAAAATATAATAAAACAAGACACAATAAAAGTAAACCTAACAAAATTATGAAAACAATACAAGAATTCAAAACAAGATAATAGGAAATTAACAGTGGTTACCACTTTCCCTTTTTAGGCTATAGTGGTTGACTGATTGTGTCAACTTGAGACATTTAGAAGATTAACTAAATTGGCTTAGCAATTCTACACCATAGGGTGTAGAAGACCCACCCTAGGGTGGTTCATCACCTGGAAGGTATAAGAGAGGAGGAGGAAGAATGAATAAGGACCATTCCTTTGGAGGAGCTCCAGTCTTCACTTTCGGTTAGGATGTCTCTCCTGGCTTCCAGTGTAGACTCTTCAGCCTTCCTGCGTAGACCTGTTCAGCTTTCTGTCATAGACCCACTGGCCTGCTGGTGCAGACTCACACGGGACGCTGCGGTGAACTTCCGACCTTGAGCTAAATCCTTCAGCCTCTGGTGTGCATACACCCTCTGCAGGCTTCCTCATCGGACTCTGTGGCTGACCATCGTAAGCCAACTTTGTAATTACTTATACATTCATATATCTCCTGTTATAGCTGTTTTCTCTAGTAAAAGTGTGACTAATACATAGGCATTTCCACCTCTGTCACTAACTCCTTCAGTTTCTTATGCTACGGAAATAACTCATTGTTCACCCATAGGAGTCCAAACCATTTTACCCATGAGCATGATCTCCAGTTGCATCCATTTACCTACAAGAGCCATGAGATTATCCTACTTTATAGCTGGGTAGCTTTCCAATGTATGAAAATGCCATATCTTTCTTATCCATTCTATGGTTGATGGGCAAGTTACCCTTTCTTTGTTCTGGTCTCCTGTCACATGGCACAATTGTTTTCTCTCCTTAGATTTTCAGTTTATGAATTTCCTTTCGAGTTAAATGTGTGTCTTGTACACAGTATATTGATGGATCTTTTTTCTTGATCCACTCTCCCTGTGTTTCTTTTTATTGGTGGATTGAGGCCATCTACTTTAATGGTCACAACCGGCTTGCATTAGTTCATCTCTGCCATGCTATCCTCCTGCTCTTGGCCCTTTGCTTTTCCCCTTCATTCTATTGCCTGTCCTGTTTGGCAATCCTCCTCTACTGCTGTTCCTGGAACCGTGGTCATTTTTATCTCTCTCTAGAATATCCTCCAAGCACCATCTGTAGGGTTGGTTTGATGGTCATGAATTCCTTCAGTTTTCCTTTGTCATGAAAGTATCTTTTTTTCCATAAATTTTGAAAGATAGTTATGCAGGGTACATCAATCTGGGTTGGAAGTTGTTTTCTTTCAGAATTTGAAACACTTCATTCTAGACTCTTCTTGACTTGATGGTTTGTTGAGAAGTCTGTTGTGATTCTGATGGCTTTTCCTTTTTAGGTGATCTGTTTTTTCTCTCTAACAGCTTTTAATATTCTGTTGTTCTGCTGAATCTCTGAGACCTTGATTATTGTATGTCTGGGTATAGATTTATTTTGGTTATGGTTGTTGGAATTCTATATGCCTCACTTATCTGTATGCCAGATCCTTTTCTCATGTTGGGGATGTTTTCTGCTACTACTTCTGTAAATAGCTTTTTTTATTTCATTCGTGTTGACCCATGTTTCTTCACTGATACCTATCACTCTTAAATTACTTTTCTTTCGGTCATCTTGCAACTGTTGAATTGTTGTTTTCTAGTTTCTTGTTATTTTCAGGAGATCTTTCCTTTCATGATCACTAGCTGTGATCCTGTCTTCAAGGTCTGAAAGTCTATCTTCGGTCTCTTTCAAGCAGTTTTGTCAGCTTTCAACTGACTTTTTAATTTCCTGGCTATCTCTTTGAATATGTTTCATGCATTGTAATTCATTCCTATATTGTTCATTCAAGGTTTCCATCCTTTTCCTTTGCTCCTCTTTTTTATCTATGCCGTCTTTAGATATACTCAGCAATTCTTTCACTATGTTTGTGATTTTTTTTCTTTTACTTGAGACATTATTTCTAATCTGATTACTTTCACAGTCTCATGTAGTTGTTTCTTTACTTCAGTTGCTATCCTCTCAGAGATTTCAGGTGTGTGACTTCCATTTTCTTCCATGGCTGTATCTCTCAGACTTGTTCTGTGTGGGCTGAAGGTCTGAGACTGCCTTTTGCTCCTTTGTCTTGACATTCTCCTGAGTTCCTTCCAGCTTGTGGGCTCCCAGGCATTTCCCATGTTGGCTGTCCCTCTGTTATGTAGGGGGATGGGACAGGCACCTGGGTTTCTCTGAATCCAGGTTCCCAGGGAGGTAGCAAGGTGTGAAATGGGCTTCCTCAGACCCATGCAGCTACACTGAGGTTTCCTTGAAGGCCAGAGAAGCATGGTGGCGGGACTGCTTCTCTCAGCCTAAGTGTCTATACTGGGACTCCTCCAATGGTAGCAGGTACACAGGGTGTGTTTATCTGATTCTCTTTGTGGGTGCTGGCTGCCCAAAGGAAGAAAGGGTTTCCAAAGGTGTCCTGCAGGCACACAGGGAATGTCTGGCTGCATCTACCTGCCTGCTCTGGCTGCCTGCAGGAAGCAAGCCTTCCAATGGCAGTGGCAGGCATGCAGGGGCAGATCTGGCTGCATCTCCCCACCTGAGCTAGCTGACTGCAGTCCAATAGTTTTGTAAATATAACCATTTTGACTGTATTAGTTCAGCCTATTCAGGAATAGGGGGCATCTTTCCACTTTCTGATGTCCTCTTAAATCACCTTATACAGAGTGCTACAGTTTTCAATGTAGAAGTCTTTTACTTCCTAAGTATTTTATTTTTCCTGATGCCATCATGAAGGATATTGTTTCCCCAATTTCCCTCTTGGTGAGTTTGTCATTGGAGTACAGGAACGCTATTAGTTTTTGAGTGTTGACTTTGCATCCTGCTACACTGCCAAAATTGTATATTATTTAGGAGTGTTTTGATGGAGTTTTTGGGGTCTTTGATATAGGAGACCTTCATCAAATAATGATAATTTAACTTCTTCCTTCCCTATCTATATGTCTTTTATTTCTTTCTCTGATTACTCTAGCTAACATTTTGAGAATTATATAAAACAAAAGTGGTGATAGCAGACATCCTTGTCTTGCTTCTGATTTTATAGTAAAACTTTGACTTCTCCATTTAGTGTGATGTTAGCAGTTGTTTTGCCATAGACAACTTTTATCAGGTTGAGATAAAAGCCTTCTATTCAGCATTTTTGTAAATTATGAATGGATATTGGATTTTGTCAAAGGCTTCTTTCTTTCTTTCTTTCTTTTGTTTTTTGAGACAGGATCTCACTATGCAGTTCAGACTGGCCTTGAGCTCACTTGTAGCCCAGGCTGATCTCAAACTTACAAGGCTCCTCCTGCCACAGCCTCCCAAGTGCTGGGATTACAGGTGTGCACAACCATGACTGGCTCAAATGCTTTTTCTACATCTATTTAATTGACCATGTGAATTTTGTTCTTGCTCCCTTTATATGGTAGATTATACTTATTGATTTGCATATGCAAACCATCTCTACATCCCTTAAATGAATCCTACTTGGTCATGATGTATGATTTTCTTGATGATTTGCTGCATTCTGTTTGCCAGTATCTTATGGAGGATCTTTGCATCTGTGTTCATTACAGAGATTGGCCCTTAGTTCTCTTTTTTGATTGAGTAATAGTCTGGCTTTGGAATCAGGGTAATGCTTGTGTCCAGGAATGTCTTTGGGAATATTGCTGCTCTTTCAGCTACATAGAAGAGTTTGAGGAGTACCAGGATTAGATCTTTAAAGTTCTTGCAGAATTCAGCAGTGAATCCATCAGACCTTGGGTTTTCTTAATTGGGAGGGGTTTTTTTTTTTTTATTCCTCAATTTCACTGACTGCTATTAACTTATTCTGGCTTTTTATAGCTTCTTGGTTCAACTTTTGTGTTTATATATATCTAGGAATTTATCCATTTCCTTTGAATTTGTCATTTTATTACAGTAGAGGTTCTAAAAGGAGTTACTAATAATTTTCTGGATTTCAGTGGATTTGGTTGTGATTTTACCTAATTGTATGGATTTCAGTCTTTTTTCCCCTTAGTTTTGGCAATAGTATCAAAGGATTAGTCTATTTTGAGTAATTTTTCCAAGAATCAACTCTTTGATTCATTGATTCTTTGTATATATTTTTAGTCTGAATTTCATTAATTTCTACTTAGATTTTTATAACTGCATTTGTCCTATTGCCTTTGGGTTTGGACTGTTCTTGTTTTAGTAGGACCTTAAGGTGCATCATTAAGTTATTTGAACTCTTTGTGTTTTTCTGATGTTGGAATTCACTGCTACAAACTTTCCTCTTGGGTCTGCTTTCATTGCTAAGAAAGTGAAGACAAGCTATAAACTAGGAGAAAATAATTTGCAATTGCATATCCAACAAAAGATCCATATCCAATACATTTAAACTGACTGAATTAGTTTGTATTCTGGTTGTATCAGTGGTTTAACAAATCTGAACATCTGTCAAGATAATTGGAAGAGTATAAATGCAAAATAATAATTTTATTGTACTCTAGCTTAAAATTGTATTTTTTAAAAAGGAAAAATATACTATTGCAAACTACAGAGATGGTTTTCTAAAATAGTTGGAAAAACCTTTGGGTGGGTTTCAAAGATTATAGAACAAACTTATTTCCTATATGAAGGTCAATGGTTTCTCCTCAGTATGACTTTCTCACAGCCTTCCCTGTCTTTCTCTTTGTAAAAGTGTGAGTGTGTGTCTTGGTTGCTTTTTTTCGTTGCTGAGACAACACCTGACACCCAAAGTGAAGCAAGGAAAGGTTTATTTAGCTTACAGTTTCTGGGGATTTCAGTCCATAATCAGCTTGCTTTAAGGCAAGGTGGCAGGGCACTGGGGCAACACTTCAAGGCAGCAGCCAGAGCAAAAAAAGAAAAGGCAAGCCTCTTCTCTACCCTTAAATTGTACTCAGCGCCCTCCCGCCCTTCAGGGTGGGTGTAACACACAAAATGTCCTTGCCCTCCTTTGTACAGGATGAAGATATTTACAAAGTAAGAACCCTGGCTCCCTGCTGAGTCTCTCAGTTAAGCTTCTAAACTGTGCAAGTTGACACAATGTATTAACCATAACAGTGTGTAAGTGTGACTGTCAGTGTATGTGTGGTTTTGGTGTATGTTGACAGTGTGCTTGTAGTCAGTAGGGATATTTAGTTGAACCTCAAACTTGAAAACACTTGAAATTATGGCTACTTTCTTTTAGCCTCTAGTTTGAGAAAATCCCAGGAATCTGAAGTATAACCTTGGATATAAATTGAACTCTATCCCTTGAACTAAATGGCCAGGTATAAGCCAGGGGCATCTCTGAATCTGAAAGTTACTTCTCTTTAGGAGAATCCTGGGAGTATATTCTAACATATCCTGATCGACTTCAATTTTATCTTTCTTTAATCTGTTCCCCCATCTATTACTGCTTCTCAAAGATTTGTCCTCAAGTTCCATGATCTCCTGTAATGCATCCAAAATTCCTGACTCCCCTTCTGATTGTATATAAATTTTAAATGTATTTTTATATTTAGGTGTAGCCTGTTAGTGATCAGATTTGCTTATTTTCTCCACCAGTTTACGTTTTTCCTGAAATTGCTGTGACTTAGTTATATATGAATCTCAGATTGTAAAGTTTGTAGAACAATTATTAATTTACTGATTACTTTTTGTGTGCCTATGTAGTAATAACTAGATAAGGAAGAATAAAACAAATTATATGTACAAAATTTGACAAAGGCTTCTTTAAGAGTAAGTCAGCTTCATTGAATTTGACCATGCCAATATCCCCAGATATTTCTGTTTATGTCTGGAAGAGAGTCAAAGATGGCCAGGTACCAGAAGAAAAACAAATATATAACTTTCTTCCTAGGTCTAAAACATAAGCTATATAGAAGGGAAAGTTTCCCAAGCATACTGCCATTTTTCTGGGAACAAGCATTTGAAACACAATGAACAGCAAATGCACAAGTCGAGTTAGGATAGCAGCTGGCAAGCTCTGAGTAAAAAGAAACTAGTCTGACAAGAGCAGAATCAACACACGGGATAAGTTTTAAGACATAATGAAACAGGGCTAAAGGTAGCCATTTTATGTCTTTCCTTCTAGAGTCCTGTAAATCTGCTGGCTTTTGTTAGAAGTGAGGTGGAGAGTCATCAGAGGATTTGATAATGGTATGGTTACTGTACCTCTGCTTGTGAATAGGCCATAGTTGGGCAAAGATAGAGCAGACAGACACATTAGGAGAGTGTAGAAAGTATTCATGTGAGATAAGACAGTGGTTTTTAAAAAGATTTCAATGACAATCATGCTGAAAAGTGATTTGTTTCTGAGTATTTTAGAAGTATTTTCTGGGTGTAAAAGAGAAGATTCAGGAGTGATTTTGTCTGACAAACAGAAAATTTGGATTGACCTTAAGGAGATAAAGCAGACCCTGGGGAAAGCATATTCAGTGGATTTAGTTTTGGAAATTTCTAGTTTTGAAATTTCTGTTAATCATTCATATGTAGGTGATTAGTATGCAATTGTGTTAATAAATCTGGAATTCTACAAAAAGGCTTGAATCGAAGGTGTAAATTTGGGATGTATCAGACCAGAGATCATATTTAAAACCTTAGATTTGAAAGGGATTCAGATCAAATGTCCAAACTGTGGTCTGCCCCTCCTTTTACTTTTGTTCTTTTTAATGTCATAGTAAGAATATTTTAAAAAAGCTTTATATGCATTAACTATATTATATTTGTATTTTATATTTTTGAGTGAAGACAGTTTCTTTTCAGTCAGAATAATGAGGACAAAACAATGGTCAGCAGTTTGGATACACTTGTGAGAGAGTCAGTCTAGGTAGACCAGAAATCTGGGATATATCTCCTAAGATTTCTCTCTGCTTGGAGAGTTCAATATGCAAAGGAATTAACAAAGGAGAATGAAAACAAGCTGTAGTGACATTAAAAGAGAATAGTGAGAAAAGTGTCCAAGAAAAAAGCAAATAAATTAGTTTCTGAAGACTGGATAAACTTTACTAGATGCAATTCTTATGTGTGAGAAGATGCAGGTTTACAATTGAAAAGCGAAATTTCTGTGACTTGATGGGCTAAAAAGTTGATCACACAGATTCAAAAGAGGAAGAAAGTGAACTGTTTGGAGACATAACACACATAAATTTTTTTAAAGAAAAAGTGCTATACAGGAGAATGAAGCAGAAAGGGGTTATAGATTCAAAGGAGAGATTTTCATGTTTTTTTTTTTAAACTGAGAAGTGTACTTCAAGCTAAAGAATACTATTCAATAAAACATCAATGGTGATTAAGAATTCTGAGATAACCATGACATTGAATACTTGAGAAAAGGTAAGTTCTATTTTTCCATTGTTGGAATTAGCTGCAGATAGGAGCATAGTTTTCACATTTTGTTGCTGTTGTTGTTTGTTTCTTTGTTTTTTGAGACAGGGTATCACTATGTAGTTCAGGTTGGCCTTTCACACTCACAGCTATCCTGTCTCAGCCTTGATCTTTTTTTTTTAAGTCAGAATGAAAATGGAGCCTATAAAGACAAAGCTGTTTTGAGGAATTTGTCTCCAATTATTTCCATTTTATCAGTAAAATGGGACCCGAGGTCACTAACTGGGCATAGAGGCAGAAAAGGAAACCGGAAGAGGGAGAAGTTTTCAAACAGTTAAGGAAGAGAAGATGAAAGGGAGTAAATTTGTGTTAGAATTTCTGGTAAAGGATACCCAGAGTGAATGAATGAGTGAAGTTAGAGTTCAGGCCGTTAAAGTGAGAATACACAGGGTGAATTTTATCATTCTCTAAGCAAATTTACGCTCAGCATGGAGCCATATGCAGAGAGCTGGAGTTCTGTCAGGTAAGGACGAAGAAGTGAGAGCTAAGAGGGTTGATGGTCTTTTCAAGAGTGAACCAAAATCATAAACTCAATATGGTGCCAAGTTGGAAGACACGGTATTGCCATCCCAAGGCATTAGCAGTGTTGTCATTATACATGAATGCACATCAAAATATACCTACATTTACAGTTGATAGCCTAACTGGTTGAACAATTACTTCTATTTATATGGTTTTTACCTCTCAGAGAATAGCTAGTGGATACTTTCTGGAAGCAAGATAGGTTCCAAACAGATGGAGAATTGAGGTCAGAAAGAAGTACCTTGCCCTAGGCCCAGACAGCAGCTAAGCTAGGATCAGACCTAAGCATCCTTTTACATGAACCTTGCTATGTCTACTTTGTTCCCTGTATCAGCCTGTGCCTCCGGTCATAATTTAATTACATCTGTTAGTTTTAGTTCTGGTTTGGAACAACTGCTATCTGACTTGTAATTTCCTTTGTACCTATTAGTGAAAAGGTCAAAAGTTTTGACTATAATCAAAACCCACCTTTAATAAATGGCAGGCTTCTTTTTTTTTATTTTTACTTTCTTCAGTTTCAAAAGCTGAAGGATACAAAATTACTAAAGCCACTGTTTATGCAACACAGATTACAAATGACATTAGAGAACTGAGAAAGTTTGGGAAACTAAATCTGAAAGGCAAATGTGAGGTAATTAAATAACTTATTTTAGGGTTAGTGTTTATTTTTTCATAAAATGTGGGTCATTTAAAGAAAGAAAAATTAAGAAAATATCTTTTATCAAAACACTAAGTGGAAATTTAATTTTAGAAGGAAAAGATTGCTTTGATTTTTTTTACAATGGAAGCTAAAGAATTACTTTGCTATAGATGTGATGTGTTCATTAAGGATGCATTTTCTCCTAATAAAATAATACAAAAGATAGGGTTTTTCTGCAGTTTTCTCATATTAAACCATTTAGAAATAAATCATTTTGTTTGGAAGTATTACAGTTCAGTTATTAAAATGCAGAGAATATGCTCTTTGCTAAATCGTTGACTGCTTATATTGCTAGTGTCTGAACTTTCTCCTGCATGTTCACATGGTATTTTGACTGAGTTGCAAATGAATGTGCTTTAAATGTGTGGTCCTCCATCTCCATACCTGCCATGCATTTGCAAATTCCACAGCATCTGAAATGTAATGTGTGTCAGTATTGATCTTTTTTTATTCTTCAGCAAAAAAGCACTCTGAAGATTCTTCTCTATCCATGAGATTGTGTAAATGAGATATTTGGAATTCACCCTATACTCTATAGACCAAAGGGTAAGAACTCAGGCTCTGAAGCCAGATAGACATGTTCAAATTTTGCCCCTGAATGTAATTAAGGCTGCTGTAACATGCTATTTTGCTTTTTCAAACACCACTTTGTCACTTTTAAAATGGAAAAATAACCAGTGCCAAAACCATAGAATTATTATGAAAAATAAGATAATTCACTTAATAGTTATGAGCCGCTACTCTCCACCTGTGGGTGGAGACCCCCAGGAGGAAGATGCAACAAACATTCTATTGAGAAAACACATCAAATCTGCACACCAATAAGAGAACAGTATCTTATCATATAACAAGTGACAAGATAAGAGGGAAAGCAGGTGGTATGAGAGAGACTCAAGAAATAAACAGACAAGAAATGGAATATCTTTGCAAAGTAATTGAAAATAAAAATCCAGCAATGTAAAAATTTGAACTCAATGCATTTCAATCCAAAGGTCAAGATTCATTATTTCAAAAGCACCAAAGTAGCAATAGTGGTCTTAAAATACAGTGAAAAACATTGTATAGGCTAATATAATCAGAAAGAAATGATGAAAGAGCAGAAGTATACAGAAAATGTTGCAGAGATTGGGAGAAAAGATAATGCGAGCATCTAAACAAAATGACAGATGTCAACTTTACTGTTAATGACAAAGAAAGCCAATGAAGGTTTAAATAGAAGCGTGCTCTAATAGATTTCATTTCTGAACAAATATTATTTGTTCAGTATGTATGTGGAAGGGTAATCTCAACATTCTATTTAAATTTTAAACCTGTCCCTGATTTAGTTTTCCAGATACTTCATCTCATTGCATATATTTTATACCTACTTCTTTCTTTGCTGTGAAAACACAAAATATAAAAACACATAAAAGAAAAGACATATTCTTGTTTGTTGCACATGGCATCTTCCTTGCTGAGAGGGTTTATGGCAAAAGTAACACTAAGTGAGCTGAGAATTAATACATAAATTCTAAGAAATAAAGATTTGGAATATAAGTTTGGTAATCTAAATATTAACATGACTATGAGAAATTCAGTGAACATGTAACATAGATAGTTTGATATAAATATTAAATACAAATACAAAGATGGAAATGAAAACTTTATTTTCAGAGATCAGGAGTCAAAGCAACTTTTAAATTGATGCTCTACTCAGGATACTACAGAATACAGTGAAGATTTTTTTCAGGACCAGATTTTCATCAGAAGTTCTGCTTATGATATATTTGCTTCCACCCCACATGCACCCTCCACCCCAGAATGTGGCAAACTTCATTCTTTTGTAGACCTGGATTCATGACAGTTCTCTCTGAAGCTATCAGAGTAAAAATAGAATTACTGTAAAACGAGGGGTACATTTTGTGCAGTCACATCATTGTAACCATGTGTACCCGGTACTGTTTGCCATATTCGATTGGCTAGAAGAAAACACAGGTCCTGTTCACGCTGTGAAGAGGTCATGGGACACCACGAATGCCATCTTGTAAGCGAGATGCTAAAATGGATCTTTAAAAATTAGGATTAAAAGAAAAAGATAAGCTATGTTTCTACTTTTTTCATGCTAAAAGTGAAAACTACCACCACTACCACCTCCACAGCCTCCACCATGAGCAACCCAGCCCTAGAACCAAGGAAGATTCAACATTTCTTTGGCCACTATGTTGAGCCTAGACCTCCTGGTTCAATATACTTTATATAATATATATGATATATATGACATATATGTGATACATATAATATATGAATATACAAATATGCTATATATATATATATATGTATATATATATATATGCTTTTGTTTTACCATCTCTCTTAGTTACTTTTCTTGTTGCTGAGACAAAATACCCAACACTCAAAGTTAAAAGCAGAAAGGTTTATTTGGCTCATAGTTTGCAGAGGTTTCAGGTTTTACTCCACAGTTGGTTGGCTCCAAGGCAGGGTAGCATGGCAGACAGGCATTGAAGAAGAAATAGTTCATGGCAGGCAGAAGGTAGCAAAACAAGCAAGAGTTGACCACAACCTTTTCTGTCCCTTATATCTTATTCTGGCTACTTAGAGCAGGTAGCACTAATACCCTTAATCTTAGTGACCTTGATCCTAGCATTGCTACATGAATGGATCCCAGCATCACACGTTATAGATCATGCCCTTTAAAAAGGTACCACCTATGACCACATAGACTTTGCAGGTGTGGGACATCTAAACACAAGCCATAACACTATCTATAAATTGGAGTTCTTATATGTGTATGCTTGAGAGCCCAGATTTTGGCCTTGTAGCAAGGATCTTAGTGTCTGTTATAAGACTGTAAAGAACAACAGCTGTAGGGCTATGAAAGGAAAAAGAAAATGTCAGTATGTTTAGATAAAATGCATATGACAACATTAGCATAAAAGTCAGTAGAATACATAAGAATGGACCCATATAGTTACAAATTTTCTAGATTATACACAAAGTAATAAAATATTGTCTCTATAGATTATTAAAGGTTAAGTATATGTATTATAATTCATGAAAACTGACCAAATAATCAATGATTAAAACAAAATGCAAATAATCCAAAATAAAACAAGCATGTTGGGAATGTAACTCAGTGCTAGAGTGCCTGCCTAACGTGCTATTCCCTGGGTTTGCTCTGCAACACTATAAAAATAAAATAAATATATACATACATATATAGACAAACAAATTAAGGCATAAAGAAAAGCAAAAGCTAAAGAGAGAGAAATACTAGTGATATTATAAAGCATGTAAATCAATTACATCAATGACATCAGTAAATATTGAATATATAAACAATGCAGTTAAAGGTTAGATGTTAGCATAGTAGCAAGAGCATAGAGCAAGACTCTTCTATGAAACACAATTAAAACAAGATAAACCTCGATGAAAATAAAAAAATAAAAAAATTCATCACACATACATAATATATTTTAGAAGAAATTCAAAGTCGCTATTTTAATATTTGATAAAATACTTTGGTACAGAATATTTGCAGAAATATGAAAAGAAATTTTAGAACAATAAAGGGGATCCTTCAATTAGGAATGATCAAGGTAAACATAGTAGAGCTTCAAATCTCATGAAGTAGAATTAAATATAATGAAATAGGTAATTGCACAGTCATACTAGATTTTAAATGACCCATCTTAACAATTGATAGAAAAGCTAGACAAAATTCCACTGAAAGTATAGACAACATACCAACACTAGCAATCATTTATCTGTTGGACATTTCAAATACAATAAATACACTCAACAAATGCAGAATACAAATTCATTTAAAATGCACATAGAACATTCACCAGTATATTTCATATGTGAATTCATAAAAATGTCAGCAAATTTAAAACTCTCAGAAACATACAGGAAGATTGCTTAAGAAAACGAATTAAAATTCAATACCACTGTTTCTAATACTACTATATTTTTGACAAAATTCATTTAGCTGCAAAATAAATAATGCACTTCTATGCAGTAGCTGAGATAAAGGGAAAATCACAGAGGAAAACAGAAAACACTTTAAATCCAAAGACACTAAAAAATGTATCAGCATTTATACGTAGGCAGTAAAGTGGCATTTAAGCAGAAATTTGTATTTTAAATATTTATTTTGGTAAAGTAGGAATATGTAAAATAAATGTCATTAATTTCTACATTAAAAATTTGGAAGAAGAAGCAAAGTTGCCCAAAAGAAGTAGAAGAAAATAAATAAAAGCCAGAAATTTAGGAAATATAAGTAGATAGTAATGGTGAAAGTTTAAAAGGTGATAGCTAAATAATTCAAAGTATCAAAAAAATCTCTAACTAAATTGATCAAGGGGAAAGAAAAGGACTAGAAGGGAAAGAAAAAGAAAGAGACAGAGAGAATGGAAAAGTTGTATGAAATTCTAGACATTAAGAAGAGAACAACAGAATGCTACAACCAACTTTAAGTGAAAAAATTTGACAGTTTGAATGATGCATAATTTTTTTTTGAAAACTACAACATACCAAAGCAGATACATATACCTACTTTAAAAAGCTGAATATAGCTACGTTAACAAACTTGGATCTGTCATTAAAAGGAAATCTTTTCAAAATCAAATTCCCAGGTCAAGATGTTTCACCTGTGAAATTTATCTAATCTACTATGAAGAAATGACACAAACATTCACAAATGTTTTCAGAACATAACAAATACTCAAACAATTTCATGAGGCAGATCACAAAAAGACATTGTCTCTCATGAATATGTATTTTAAGAATTTTTTTCTTAAAATGTATTAGTAAATCAAATCTGACAATAAAGTTATGTATTATGAGAAAACAGAGCTTACACCAGAAACACAAGATTGGTTTGTCATTTGAAAATCAATCAGTACAATCACATCAACAGGAAAAGGATTAAAGGCATATGATTGTTTCAATTGATGTTAAAAAATTTGGCAAAATAGAATACACATTCAAGATAAGAAAAACGCTGAGTAAATCAATAGTAGTATAAAACTTTCTCATTGATGAATGGCATTTATAAAAATTACACAGTTGATAATTTACTAATGGAAGGCTTTGCTGCTTTCCCCAAAACAGGAAATGAGATACAAATACTCTCTATTGCCATATCTACTCAACATTGTACTGGTAGTCCTAAGCACAGTAATCAGTCAAGAAAAAGATGTAAAATGTATAAAGATTAGAATGGAAGAAGTATGATTGTTACACAGAAAATCCCAG
This sequence comes from Cuniculus paca, assembly GCA_004365215.1. NCBI lineage: Eukaryota > Metazoa > Chordata > Mammalia > Rodentia > Cuniculidae > Cuniculus > Cuniculus paca. Next base: position 22,118 of record RJWT010001045.1, read on the forward strand.
GAAACCTACAGCAAACATTAAAACTAGTACATAAATTTAGTAAGTTTTCAGATATGAAGTAAATACAAAAATAGAGTGTATTTTTATGTATTCGAAGTAGTGGAAAATAAAAGTTACAAAACTATTTTATATTGGTGGCAAATATTCTTGAGTTTCCCAAAATACTTAAACACATATTGATAAAATATGGTCACATCTTCCATGCCAAAAGTAGAAAACATTAATGAAATTAAAGACGACCTTAATAAGGACAGAGATAAGTGATACTCATGAATTGGAGTGTTCACAATTGTCCACATGTTAACATTTTAAATTATTCTAGAGAACCAGTAAAATAACATAAATGACAATCAAATTTTCTTTCTCTTCCTTTCACTTCTTTCTTTTTCTTTCTCTCTCTGTCACCTTCCTTCCTTCCTTCCTTCCTTCCTTCCTCCCTCCCCCCCTCCTTCCCTTCCTTCCTTCCTTCCTTCTTTCCTTCCTTCCTTCCTTCCTTCCTTCCTTCCTTCCTTCCTTCCTTCTTTCCTTCTTTCTTCTTTCTTCTTTCTTCTTTCTTCTTTCTTCTTTCTTTCTTTCTTTCTTTCTTTCTTTCTTTCTTTCTTTCTTTCTTTCTGTGTTGGTATTAAGGAGTCAGCCTTTTACACTGAGCTACATCTTCAACCCTTGTTTAATTTCTATTTTGAGACAGTGTCTTGCTAAGTCACTAAGTTGCCCAGGTTGGGCTTGAACTTGAAACTTTCCTGCTTTAACCTCCAAGAGTAAATAAATTTGTTAGCTGGTTTATTTATTTATTTTTTGCAGTGCTCTACCACTAAGCTATATTCTCAGGTCAAAATTTGCTTTTAAAATGTAAGTGGAAATACAAAGGATTTAGAATATCTAGAATAATGGAAACTCTTATTCAAACTCCATTTGAGACTTACTATAATGTATCAGAAATCGCAAAACCATGATATTGCTGAAAAGATAGACATATACATATATCAATAGAACAAACATAGAGCCCAGAATTAAGCACACAAGTAGATTATTGATTTGTAACTAAAGTGCTGAGATAATTCTGTAGGGAAAATAATTTATTTTCAACAAAGTACTGTGGTCGAACCTGATAAATGTATGCAAAGAAAAATTTATATAACATTTACGCTGCACATAAAATTTGACTCAAATGAATCATCTACCTTACTGGCTATCTAAAATATCTCAAGGAATAAAACAAGTAGAGTAAAACAAAGAAGAAAAACTTTGCTATATTGGTATAAGCAAAGATTACTTAGAACACATAACCCATGAGGTGTTAAATAAATTCATAAATTGGATCTCACAAAATTTTGTTAAAATTGCCTTTAAAAACAAGGGATGTAAACGAAAACTTCATAGTAGTGGGAAATACTTGTAACACAAATATAAGGTGAAAGAATGGTACTTAGAAAATATAAAGAACATTTATACTTACATAAATAAGCATTTCAATGTAATTTGGGCAAAAGAATGGGCTACCTTAAAAAGGTTAGATAGAAATTGCAAGTAAGCACATAAAATATCATTAATTTTCAGTGAAATAAAAATTAAACCACAGGTTGATACCTCTGCACGCTCTACAGAACTATTAGATTTGCAGAAATGAAAAAGACCAAGAAGACTAAGTGCTGGTGAAGATTTTGAGAGTAGAAATTTTATACACAGATGTTAGAAATATAAAATGGTACTCTCATTTAAAAAAACAATTTGGTGGTTTCTTAAAACTTTAAATGTATATCGTGTTGATGGTTCAGCCCATTTCTTCCCAGTCATGTACCTAAGAGAAACAAAAACATGCAGGATTAAACGTATGTAGATAGATGTTTCTAGTAACTTTGTTCGTAATGGCCTCAATGTGGGAGCAAGTCAAATGTTCATGAATAGGTGAAAGAATACTTACCCTTAAAAGGAATAAACCATTGCTGCACTGAACAACATGAATCTCAAAATCTTTACATTGGGTGAAAGAAGGAAGAGTTTGCACTCTGGATTTCATAGATATCAAGTTCTGGATCATGTGAACTTATCTACCTTGTAAGAAAGTAAATTGTTGTCTCCTGGAGATGAGCGGGGAGGGGGAGTGCATTGCAAATGGACACAGTGATTATGAAAACGTTCATTATTCCTTTGATTTTGTGGTGGATTACGTAGGTACACATACATGTCAAAACTATTTAAGTTGTACTCTTCATATATATATATGCGATTTATTCCAGTGGTATCTCAAAAATATCATAATTTTATAAAATTTTGACTGTAATAATTATTTGGGAAAATGACTATTATCCTTAGTTCTTAAGAATTTAAATAAACACATATAGAAATTAACTTGTTATGTTATAGCAAAACTGAAAATAAGCACATTTGTACTCCTTAGTTTCAACTCTGCAGAGGGAAATCGCTTCAACACTTGAACTGAAATATCTAAGAAGATCTGAACTGCAGCACTGATTTTAACAATTCAAATGTTTAAATTATGAAAATATCCATCAGTAGAGAGTGCGTGAATGAAATGTGGTATTGTCATATAGTACAATGCTATGTAACTTTTCTAATACAAGTAATCTAGACATCTAACTAGAAACCTGAATAGAAAAAGAAACATGATACAAAATGGTATTTGTAACATGATATAATTCATGGACATTAACCATACACAAAACTACTTTGTATAATTTTATGTTTATAAACTAGACATTTATATGGTTCGTATTTAAAAGTTCATTAAGCTCATCATAATTTTTTCTTGAGGGTTCAGACAACATACAGAGACATAGAATTAAAGGAATCTCAGAGATTATGAAAGACTTCACTTACATTAATAATGTATCATTCCTTGAAGAATCTTGAATAAATATTTTAAAAATATTAAGAGCTATTAATTCCGGATGTTCAAAATGTAAACATTTGTTATATTATTTTCTATGTTCTCAGATAATTCTTAATCACACATAGTACTATGTGCATGCAAATATTCATGAGTGTATGTAAATGTATAATGCATACACATGTATGTGTGACCATGTGTGTATATGTTTTGCATGTAAATGCCTAAAACATACATCTGAAAGTATTAAAAAATAGTCACTACTTCAGGAGAAGAGAATGGAATTTAGGTTCAGTAATTTAGAGTGATAGGGTAGAATCAGGCAGCTAACAGAAAGTTTGTCTTTATTTTTGTTGTCCAAATTTTGACAAGAAGATTATAATTGTGTCCTATGTATTTCAAATAAACACTTCTTAAAATGCATTAATATAATGGCAATGCCCTGGACCAAGTTCTTTGATAGAAGCAAACACACACTATCTTCTGAGTACTATATGGAAAGTTATCCTTTTACCTGAGCTTCAGGGCACCTGAGAAGCTTTCTATTATGGGAAGTTGGCTTCTGAACATAACCTGGAATTTAACCTGTGTTTCATTCAGGAATATATTGGATTGCATGGGAAACATGTATCTTTAATTTCACTAACATCTAACTGAAACTTAGTATTTCCATCAACTATGAATGGGGGCAATCAACTTCATTAGCAGTGGGAGACTTATGTCTTTCTGGCTAATACGTTTTTTTTTCATAGTATAGTTAATGTTGATACTGTGTATGAAAATGTCATTTAACTCATCACTGATTCAAAATTATTAGTAATTAAATATGCTATAACATCTAGATACTTAATTTGTTTTCCAAATGAGATGTATTAATTTTAAACAATATTTTAAACTTTTTTTATTTTGAAGAGAATACAACCAAGCAAAATAAAACAGAATAGAGTCAATCACAACAAAACAATGAACATGGTACATGACTTCTAAACAGTAAAAGGGAATCAATAATGGCTACCATAATGCCTCTTATTATCTTCAATATAACTGCCCACACCATCAGGGATAAATAAAATCAAACTTTTGTGATCCTACATATCAAGGTTTTAAAAATCATTATTCTGAGATGGGTTAAATAAGCCTTACTAGACTTAGAGGGTTCTAAAGCACACACACACACACACACACACACACACACAGAGTTAAGAATGTCTGATTTTAAAGAATAAACCAAACAAGGAATGATAAAGGGAGAGGCGGTCTGGTTGGGCTAGTGCAGCTGAAAGGCAAAGGGAGGTGGGTGTGCAGGTCAAGAGAATTCAAGGAGATGCCATGTTGGATTGGCTCAGAAATGACATTTTATGCTGCATGCACTGCTTTTCTTCTACAGTTACTTGAGAAAAGATTTTTTTTTATTCTTATCAGTCTAATCAGGAGGTGTTTTGGTTCAGGTGCATGAAATAACTTTGGCGCGTGAAAGTGTATGATGAAAAAAAATACTTCTCAGATTCTACCCTTTGTACCCTTTTAGATGAAAAATTCATGCTTATACTTTTAAATGTGAATTCATAGTTTGTAAATAATTACTTTTAATATTCACAGTTGAAGAAAGAAGCTACTAAAGCATCCATGGGTCAAACTTAACTCAATTAGTAAATGTGAGAGTTTCCATGACTACTGCCTTCCAAAGAAAGTGAAAAATGTTGAGAAACACTGCACTTTTTCTAAAACTGTAGACTTATTGTCTTCAAATGAAGTTTACTTAGAACTATAATATATAAAACTAAAAGTAAAATTGCTGTGCCTGTAAAATTGCTGTGCCTGTTGAACTAGTGGAAAAGGTAGGGACTCTGCCTATCTACTTCCTGTCTACCCCATCCATTCTGGTGGCCCAGGGGCACCTTAATCTCCGTCAGACTCCACATCCTTTAACATTTAGATATTTGAAGGCATTCATCCTTTTCCAAGCAAATTTTTACTTTAATCTGTATATTAGACAGAGCAGACTCAACTCTGTGATCTTCAAAATATTACTGCATTTTGTATCATATGAATATTTATATACTTAAAGTATGTCAGTTGTTCAATATCACTGTGATTTCTACTTACCTTTAGACAATAGTAAGGCACTATTCAGAAGAGTGGGGAGGTAAAAATCTTTTCTATTCCCTCCTACTATATATTTTACCTAAAGCTTACTGCTTTGTAGGCTCTGATAGAGATCTCTGAAACTCTTTGGGAAGCATAGATTTGGTTTTATGAGTGAAATTTTTTAGTCTCTTAGCATATTCTTTAGCATAGCACAGGTCTTTCCCAATTTTCTTACTTTTAATTTATCAGCAATCATATTTTTTGTATATTGGGGATTGATACCTACAAATTTACCTCTAGAATCTGAAATTCTACCTTGCTAATTAGTAGTACAACTAATTTCAAAATATTCCATGGTATTAATAGCTTTTGGTCAACAGTTATACTTTGGAAATGCTATGAGCATATATTTGGTTATGCAATTTTAATGCTGCTTTTATTATATTTTTGTTATTTTATAAAAGTGATTGAGGATACAAAGCATTCTTTTTGTGTTAAAATTAAGCTCAGAATTTGTGGAGATATGTCAGAATTGCAGCCATTCTTATTCTGAATTGCCTGGATCCTAACTGATTGTAATCTTTGGTACTTTAGGATCAGTTCTAAGAGGAAAAGTGCAAGTAAATTGTATGAAAGGGCAGAATTAAATTATAAACCATATTGAACAGGGAATACATTCTTCCTTATTCCCTCCTCACAACTAGCAATTTATTACTCAACTTTAACAAGTTTTTGCTTTTTAGCTCCTGTGCAGTTTCTTGGTTCCAGCAGTCTGTGTACACTAATCCTGTTCACTGAGAGCGCTTTAAACTCTGTAACTCAGAGCAAACTGCTAAAACCTTCTGCATCCTTGTCTGCATTCATGAAGTAGCAAAGGTCTCATGATGAGTTGATCTCTAAACTCCCTTCTGGAGCTACCGTTAGAAGATCTAACATCTACTGGTTTGAAAGGAGATGCAGTCTGGGCTGTCTTTCAGTCATCACCTAAACATGGAAATTAACCCAAACCTCCTACCGTCTGTGACATCTCCTACACCATATTTTAGCGTTTTGATTAGATAATAACCTTTTCAAAACAAGACATTGAGTGGAATAATCTTTTATATCACAAGTTGCCTTTACTCTGATGCTTTCAAAATCATGTATTCTCTTTAGATAAAGTATAAACTTCTTTTGTTTTATCTGAGAAATACTGACATAAAAGTTAAAGGATGCCAGAGTAAAATCAATAGGCACCAACTTTCCTTCAATGCATTGCCTTAAAATTAAATGTCAGCTGGTAATTTAGTCCCAGATCTGTTCGTGACTTTACAGTAATGGAAAATAGGTTCAGATAATCTCTTCCAACTAGTAAATTGATCTCATACATTACATCTAAATAGTTCGAATCCATGCAGTGTTAGTAAACTGGCCAAGGAAGTCCCCAGTCTGTGTAGTATTAATTAAAATAAGCTTGAGGTTTGTTAGCATAATAATGAGGTAATAGTTTGTCTAATTTAATCTAGGCCCAGTGATATGTGACACTTCGATAATAGCTGATATGACCTTAAAGGTTAATGATGGCATCGCTCATCTGAATTGACAGACTACTTCACATTCTCCTGCAGTCGATCTTAATTCTTTCTTTCCTTTTCATTATTTTATTAGGCTGCTGTTGCAGTAATGAAGCTTCAGTGAACCGCTATCTAGAATTGTAACCTCAAGCAAATTAGTTCCAGAGTTCCCCTGATGAGACATTCCATTGTAACAGTCAACAGCAGCACTGCTATGATAGGAGCATGAGGTAGACATGTTTCCATACAGATTTTAAAAATGCAGAAATTCTTCTGTGATGCTTCGGTGTATGGGACATTTCTAACTACAAAAATGCAGTTTTTTCAGGCTATTGCATTACTCCTACACACACACCTCACTGCACCACGACCTTCTATGTGGCTGTTGCCTAGTAGGAAGCACAGCGCCCGGCTATATGAAGAAAACAGAGCTAAACTAATGTATACTGTATTACTCAAGCTGCTACCTTTACAACCTACTAAAGGAAAGACAACAAATAGACAAAGCACGATTGCCTTAGAGACAAAGTGCAGGGTTTTTGTTTCACAGAAGAACATAAGACAGTTCTCCTAATTAGAGGCCTAAGGAAGGTCATTTCCTGGCTCTCACTCAAAAGCAGGAGAATTCAGAAATGTCCAGATTAACATATTAGATATGACCAAAACATACAGTGAATGTTTAGACAAAATGTTACAATAAAAGACATTGGCATTAATCCCTCTCAAAAACACTTATCCTTTCATTCTTGCCACTTTCTGGAGCAGTTCTAGAAGTTCTTCTTCGTGAGTTTCTTTATGAGGTATGGATGAAAACACAGAGAATGCTCCTTTTGCATGCCAGCCAATGGAAAAACATTATGATGTATCCTCCATCATGATGGTCACGTGATTTAGCATTTTGCAACTTCTAGTTCTTCCCCAGTCAAAATGATCGTGAAAGGCAAAGGTTTTGAAAAGATTCAGGACATTGAGGCAGCCACAACAACACAACTAGAGACACACACAAAAGAAGACTTCCAGAACTGCTTAAAATAGTGTGTTCCAGGCAAAGGGGAGAATTTTGAGGAGGATCAATGGCAATATGTCTTTTACTATAAAAATATTTAAAAATTTAAACAGTCATCATTATTTTTCTTCACAGTTTTTACAGTTTACTTCCTTTTTATCCCCCTCAACCTTTTGCATCTTGTATGATGACTGTAAATATATAGATTGTATTACTCTACTGCATATAAAGAGAGAGAAAGACATTGATGACTATAAATATATAGATCAATGGGACGGGGTCAATAAAGGTGGGTTTTGACCATCAAAATATAAGTGCTCTGGCTTCAAAACTATGGTCAATGAGAAGATACTATCTAAGGCAATGGAGAAAGAAAGCTTGGTGAGTGATTAGGGAAGTATAGGATATTCATAGACTGGTTTAATCTGTGTATGGGAAATGTGAAGACAAGAAAGAGCTAGCATCTCTTTAGCTGGGATGTTTAGAAACCTTTGGAAAGTCTGATTAGTTTTATGGTTTATAACTTCTTTGGGTTTGTTGTTAGATTTTGTGATTTCCCTTAGCTTTTGAGAATTTAATTCAGTCTCGTCAATGTTAAAAAAAATATGGAGGGATTTATTTGGGGTTCAGAAAACACATATGATCAGTCTCCTACTCTGTCATGTTGGGAAGTCCCCACTTTGGAAGACAGAGCCCAGGACTTGCTCATCTTTGAACTCTGCACACACACCCCTCCCTCCTGTACAGGTCCTGAATAATTGAAAGTGTTCAATAAAGTACTAAAGAGAAATGATTGCTTGGACTGAACTATTCTAAGTGGTTGCCATGTGGCCTTCTAGCCACTGTAAAATGCATTTTTGCAGAAAGCATAACTTATTTATATAATGTATCAGCTCCCCCTTGTGACTATCCAGCAGGCAATTTGACAGGAAATAAAGACACCTTTTAAAAAACCTGATTCCATCCCTTTCTTAGTGTGTTTAGGAGAAAATTGTTTCTCAAGGGTAATCACAGTCACGTGCAAAGAAAAATCCAATCTACTGTAATTAGTGACTGGGACCCTTTATGGTCTGAGTCTAATGACACATTGCTACCACTTGATTCATTCTATAAGGGCCCACACCCCTCCCTGAAGAGTGAATACTGGCTCTAAACTGCAGAAACAAGTGTATGGTGCAGGTCAGTTTAGGACATGTGAGCTCAATAAACATTAACTCAAGAATGCCCGGACTTGCATTTGTTTTCCAATGCCATTATCTACCATAGGTCATTCAAACCAACCATTCGGCATCATTTCTAAATACCGAAAATAAAATTACAATAATAGAGATCCAGTTCCAATTTTGAGGTATTATTCCGTTTGCTCATCATCTGAGTATGTCTTTCAAGTCCTCCATAGTATCTTGATACATTAATGCACTGTGCTTTGTGAAGTAACTCTGACTCATTTTTCAGTTTGTGAGTGGCTTTCTGATGCTGATCACATGTGACTCACTGTATTTCACCTGAGGCAGGAACTGTCGTCATTCTCCTTCGACACAGACAGAGATCGTGGTGCCAGGAACCTCAGAGAAGTTTATTCTCAACATTGAAACTGTAACAATGGACCTTGAGTCCTAGCAGTAAGCCCAGGTTTTCTGACTCTAGAAATAGCTTTCCTTTTCACACAAATGTTTCTTAAAGGACTCCAGGACCACCCATTAACCATTTGCTTCAAGCTTCAGAGAATCAGAACCTGTAGCCACTGATGTCGTCTCAAGTCATCTACTTTCCATCTATCCTTCTTCTATGATCTATTTCTTTTTCTGTTATTTTCTTTTTCAAAGAATCCTTAAGTTTAATGGTATGTATATTCATCCACAGAGCAACATAATAAATATTTACCGAGCTCCTACTATGTGCCACACACTGAACGCATGATGTAGAGAGAGATGAATAGTAGTTGACATCCTAGCTTGTGTTGTCACTGGAAAGTCAGCTGTCAGACTGCTTAGTCCTACTGCATGACTTGGACATGTGGGAGGCATTCAAATTGAGATTAATGATTCAATTCTCTTTAGAACAGATATTCTCTCAAAAGAGAGTACAAGAAACTAAAGAGAAACAACTTGTATTCATAAGCGAGCCACAAGTTCAAGGCAAAAGGTCTCAGGTAGTGGTGGAATGGCAGCAAAGGAAGCACATGCTGAAAGATGACAAGTCACAGATTTCACTCAAGCCATCTCACTCTATCCAACTACCTGGCCCCCTGATTCAGCCCCCACTGATTCCCTTTTAAAGAACTCATCCTGTGAACAGGTGAGGGAATTTGTAACAGAGAATGATCAAAAGCAAAATGGGTTATCGAGGGAAGGCAATTACACAGGGAGATCATTAATTGGAGGGCTTATCTCTTCAGTGCACTCGGAATGTGTAAACTGCAGTGTTGTGAATTGAATTTCACGCACTCCTATTGTTTGAAAAGAGCTGGCTGTGTGTGGGAGGTGCTGAGTGATTTGCCAAAGTGTTGTAAGAACACCAGTAATCAAAAAGGCACTGGGCTCTGAAAAGCCGGGCATTGAGTGAAGGTGTAAAAACCTGAAAGCTAAAGGGAATTGGGACTTTGCACTGAAATAGAGCTTGAAGGGGAGGAAGCACAATCAGTAATGGAGAGGAGGGAAGCGAACGGCAGGGCGGAGGGGATTGGAAAAGGACTTGCTAAGATCCCGTTTCATCAATCAAATTTAGAAGCCTGCTGGGACAAAGTCTGCCTGGACCTTGGGTAAAAGGCTCCTTGATGTTCTTACAAGAGTTTGTTCAGAATCAAGCACATATGCTGAGAGGAAATAGAAAGTCATTTTAAACCATTCATACATTTAGACGGGACACAAGAAACGTGAGGAGCGGAAGACCTGATTCCTTCATATCCTCATCCCCCTCCTCTAGCCTTGCATCTACCCATGCATAAGAGGGCCTTGCCATTCTTCTGACAGGCCGTGCCTCCTCTCACCCCATGGCCTTGGTCTGGAATGCTTCCTATACGTTTTTTCCTCAGCCTTACCCGGGTGCCCCAACTTTCAGTCCTACCTTTGATATTCATTTCTCGAAAATGAGTCTGGGTTAAGAATACTTGCTGGCTATGATGGCAGGGTGGCTTCTGCTGGACACTCTGAGGCAGCAATTCAATCTCATGCTGCCCTTCCTGCGATTCCCTCATGGCTTGGACTGTGAGAGCTTGGGCATTTGGCCTCACCTTTAAGACTTACTACAACATGTCCATTCCTCAGGGCAACATTTGCTGACCTTCATGTTACACAGTATTACATGAGTCCATTCCTTGGCACTGTGAGACAGTTTTTGAGACCTATCTTTGTACCAAATTGTAATCTGGGTGAGGTCAGAACTGTGTCTGCTTTGGTTTTCATGGTATTCCTATTTTCTAGCACTGCACCTGGTCTTGCTGATGTTCTAACTATCCTGTATTGTTTTTATTCTTTCTTCCGAGTTGAATGTGAAACCCTTGAGTTCGAGACTTGGTCTTAGATTTGTTTCATTTCCTTAGATCATAACAAAATACCTAGTGCATGATAGCTCTTAAGTGTATTTTAGATGAATAAATGCTAGAAGAAAATATCTAGAGTAAGTTTCTCATCTTAGGCTCTATTGACACTTGGGGCCAGATGGTTCTGTTGTTGGTGTTGTCTACTCTACTACTGGCTGTTGACCAGCAGGCCTAGGCTCCCCTAGAGGATACTAGTGGCATTCCCACAGTTGTGAGACTGTAAATGTGTCCAGATATTACCAAACCTTTCCATTGGGGATGGGGGAGGGGCACAACTGTGTGCAAAGTCACAACAGCCAAGGAGTCACTGATCCAGACTAAATGCTTTCAAATCATCCAAGCTGATAAATTCATAGTTTCTGCAGAAAAGTGACACATGAGTAATAGATAACAATTGTAATAATATATCTACAGATGATTCCTTAAAGATTAATTACAGTGATGCAGATTAGAATTCAAGGTCCTTAGATAAACTTTACGTAGGCAGGTAAAGAAAGGCCTTCGTACATTTTCAGAGCATATTTTCATGTTGGTTTTATTTTGCACAGAAGCATCCTAACTTATTGCCCAGCTCACATGGACACTTTAGTTAATGTGCTTTCTCTTTCTCTGATCTAATCTAAGCTTTGGATGTCAAATTACCACAGTTAACAATGAAAAATTAGAAAAAGGTTGATCAAATGAAATCTAATGAACACACACACACACACACACACACACACACACAGGAGTATATTTAATTAATTTTTTTTCTCTTGAAAGCAAAATTTTTTGACCAGTTGATTGACTGAGTTCTTTGTAAGGGGGCCACTGTGTTGACACAGGGAGTTGGTTAAGTTTCTTTCCTGCTGGGGAACACTAAATTACATCCCCCCAACCTCAGCTCCCCTGTAGTGAATCACACAGTGGTTGAGTTTAGAGTTCACAGAAGGTGAAAGCTTGGGCTCTGTGAGGTCAGATTTTCTCCATGAAGCAGGACAAACAAAAATTTATAATGCTGAAGTCTTGGTATAATTTCTAAAAGCAGAAGGCCATTGGTTTTCTTACTTTTTCCTCCCCCATTCTCTCTTTGAAGAAAAAGTATAGGAATTATCCCCAGAGGCAGCTGGCAGACAGACAGTTTCTGGGTAAGCAGATTTTTTTCTTCTTTACCCAGGGGAATTAATGGCTGACTGAGTAGTAAATTCACTCTCAGTGTTTCAGCTCACAAATAAAGAGGTAATAAGAGAGGTGCTGCATGCTCATTGGCCAAAATAGAAAATGGACAATAAGCAAGAGGAGTTTGTAAGTAAACAAATCCTGCCAGAAGAATGTGATTGCTATTTTGGAAAGAATTAGAATGTACAGGGAAGTGAAGAGGCCATGCACTTTTAAATCGAGGCAAACCTTATACACAAATATGTATGAAATGAGATTTGCAAGAACAAACAGTCAATTTAGATTGCAAAGTAGCAAAAGCCTGGGAGAGAAGATGAGGACACTGAGGGTAGGGAAGGAAAGTCTGAAGCCATATCTGCAGAACACCTAGGGTGATTATTCCTGTAATTCAATAAGCTTTATATTTGGGCTTGGACTAAATTACTTATTTGGTAATAGCTTCCCTCGCATTAAGCACTTTGTGGGTTACACAGGCTGCTCAGAGTAGATTTTTCTTTGTTGGGATTTATTCATGGAATATTTTGATGATTCTAATTTAAAACCTTTCATCTTTTCCCACCTCGAGATTCATCTCCTGTAAGATGCATGTACGTAAGGGCAATGTCACTATGTAGCCATCTGATCCTAGAAGAGCCATATGAAATTTCTGGCCTTAATTTCTACATTTGGGAAAAGAAGGGTGTGTCAGGTTAAACAAAGAATGAATTATTTTACCTGCTTCCTTTCTGTGTAGATCCAAATCCACTTTCTCTGGTTATTTTCAGATGAATGCAGACCAAAAAATGGATGTTAAGTTTTCTCTGAGATCACTCTGATCTGGTTACTATTTGGAATCTAACGAAAAGGTGTATATTTTTCTATTATGAGTGAGAAATACTACAGAACAATTTCAACTGGTAGCCTGAAGTCTGACCCAACACCAAGGATCTTCAAACAATATCAAACAGACTGGGAAGTGAGGGAAACAAGTGCAAAGCCATTTACTTCTTGTCGGCCCCATGACCTTGGGCAGTTTGCTCCTCGTCTTCAGCTTCTTTGTCACTAAAATGGAGGTGACAAATCGTTCTATTAAAATGTTCTGGAAATACTTGAGAGTCTGAGTCAGAGAAGAGAAGTGGTGTTCACATCAACGCAGATTAAGATACAAATAAGGAGACCATGAGAATACGCACGACAGAACCCCCACTCACTCTGTATCTTGTGTTTTCTTATAAGGTTACTCCGCAGTCTGGTCCACTGTCCAGGGTGCTAACGTGGAAGGATTAACAGTCATGGTGCACCATACCACGCCCTTCATGACTCGATTTGTAAATCATATGCGAACTAAACACAGCAGGCCTACTAACAGCCTCTTCTTGGGTTGTACAACAAAAATTTACAGACTGGGCAGCAACAAAGCCAGAAATTTATTTCCTCACATTTATGGAGGATAGACGTTCAAGACCAGGGTGCTAGGGGGGTTCATCCTTGGTAGGCCTCCCCGAGCTGCCTGCAGCAGCTGCATTCTCACACAGCCTTCCTTCTGTGAGTGGCGGAGACTGAGATCTCTGTTGCTTATTCATTTCCTCATGAGGAGACCAGTGCCATAACGTTAGGTCACCACCCTTTACCCTCATACAACCATAATCCCCTCTAGGATTGACTCTACCTGCAAATGAAGTCACATAAGGGAATAAATTCCAACATATGGTTTCTTTGGGGGCATAATTTAACCCAAAACGTTTGCTTTCTCTAGACTTCATGAACAAACTGCTTGAGGAAAGGTGGAGTAGTAAAACTTTCATTAATAAATTATAATTAGATCCTAAAACTGTTTGGATCTACGATTGGGATATATCATTTGATGATTCCTACTTAGTATTTCATTTATCCAGAGTGATATGTCAGAAATTCCTGGGCAACTGTGTGGAAGTGGCATTGGATTTCGTGTTATACATTTTAATTTTGTTACTTGTTCATTCTGTGGCCTTTGACCAACCACTTTTGACCTATCAATACCTCCATTTTCCCATCTATAATTAGGGATATTAAAGTATTATTCTTCCTTGAATATTCACAAACTATTAAGTAAACTACTTACCATCTTAACATATATCCTGCATCTTTTTATTCCTCTATTTTTCCTAGCATTCCTTCACCTATTTCAAAATCAACCCTTGTTGTACCTCTTGTGTGAAGACTTTCATGATACCTTAAAATATTTTCTCCTATTAGTAAGCCAATGCAAATTTTATAACACACCAAAAATGGTTGATTTGTTTTAGGTTTCTTCCTGGATGCCTTCACAATATTTTGAGAGTAGAAGCTTTGTAATTTTAAATTTTATTCCCTTTATTTTCTTTAGCACATTTCTGTACATTGTGCAAATGGAATCATTGGTCTAAATCCTTTAAAAATATATGCAGATTATCCACAGGACAACTCTATGGATACCCTTGAATAGTTTTTATACCTGTCACCTTGCTGTAAACCCTAACACACTCTTCTCTGTCCACTTTTTCTTGTCCTCACTATATTCTGAGACCAAGGAGGGTGTGGACTCTATATTCTCCTCTATGTCCCTGGTGCTTTTCTGTTACCTGCTAAGGTAAGTTTCTAAAATAATGAATGAAGTATGTCATTGAAAATCAGATATTTGATTCAACTTTTATATTTTTCCCCAATAGTGGACAATTTATCCTTCTAGTACCTTATTCTTGGGGCTAGTGTCCCTCCTTTTTTTTAAACGGCATTTATAGAATACGTGCAGTACTCCATGTGTTAGGATTTGTGTTAGCTATGATGAATTTATAGAGATGGAAGCCTTGGACCCCTCCTCAGTCCTTTGAAGAGATCTAGCCTTATACAACTATCGTTCAGGGTGAAACACAATGAGGTGCCAGGGAGCTGACAGGATTCAGGACACAGAAGAAGCCTGACAACCCCAATTCTCTCCATTCCTACATTTTCCTCTCTCCTCCCTCATCTGCTGCAGGACTTTCTACTCTGGCCTCCACACACATTCTCTGCTCCCCATGCTAACCATATGACTGGGTACTTGTAGCTATTCTTGTTTCTGCTTCAATGTCACCTTAGAAAAGAGGACTGTTTTGCATTCTAACATTAAGGTCAACCTCTATTTTTTTTTTGCATTAGTTTTTGTTTCCTTTTAATAATTATGAAATTCCACATTGAAACTGTGATTCTTTTCTTTACATCTCTAGTGACTATGAGGGAACGGTGTCTTTTTTGTTCAATACTATTTGAAGTGCCAATGCAGTCCCTGGAATAATGTAAGAGCTCAATAAACATCTGTGATTGAATCAGTACAAAACTGAAGTGAGCAGAGAATACCCAGCCCCAAAGCAACAAACGAGAAGAGGATATAAGAGCAGCTAACAAGTAATATTTGCTCATAATTATTCCATACTGCAAAGTGCTTTCCTTTTCTTTTCTGCCCATTTATTATAAGCAGCATTGTGCAAATAAGAAAATATAAAACACAAAGTTAAGTTCCTTTTCCAGAGATAAACAAGTAATACACTGTGGAATTAGAACTCATATATTTTGAGCCCAAATCTACTTTTCCATGAATTGTGACTGTACCTCAATCTATTTCAGGAATTGTTGCTCCCACAATACATTTTCATCTGAGAAAGCAAATATTTATTACTTCAAAGTATCTTACAACATTCAATATTCAGAGAGATTGATAAAGACATTTCTGTTGTCCTTACAAATCCTACTGACACCTTCATTTCTGCCTCTGAAATATTTCCTCTTATTTTGATATTCATGTTATTTATTTTTAACCTGCTTTGGCCTGTTGTTACCCAGATAAAGAATATTAAACTTGTGATAATGTCTCACATCTCTGTGCACTTTGCATATTCTGCAGCAATTGCTTTGATCACTATTAATTTTTTGCTGCACCATAGTTAATTCTGTTACTAACAACCCCAGGTTTTCAATGCTCTGTCTAGCCAATATCTGCTAATTTCTTCTTTCCATTCCTTTTATGTATTATTGAATTCTCTAAGTGAATTATTTAACTCTGCACAGCTTTTTGAAATGTGATTTGCATGAAATACATTGCACAAACTAAAAGCACATCATATTAAAATGTCTGTAATTGTTTGAAGGAAATGCCCCCAGGGAATGTGCTGTGTTATATGTAATAGCTGCGGGGAAGTTCTGAGTTCTACTGTGACAGTAACTTGAAACAAACAAACAAAAATTACAGGGAGAGGTTTGGCTTCTATTTAAGCAGATAAAATGCCTTGTGTGCCAGCTGAGCTTTTATGTTCCTATTAAACTTTCCATTTCTTTTTTTACTATGAAAATAATTGGAAAAGAAGAAAGAGAAATTTCCCTTTACTTCATCCTTATAACAGTTTTGTGGAGTGGGTATTTTTGTCCTCTTTTACAATGAAGTCAAAGATTTTTCTGTGACAGTAAGTCAGAGGTTAGTTTATTTACGAGGCATTTTTGATACTGATTCTGTTTTTCTAGAAGGCTGCATACTGAACAGGTATATGACATAGGGTAGAGAGTGACTGGGTGGATGGAACCCTGCCTTTTATGACTTTTGTCATCAAGCAGAGCCAAGAGTGTGTTTTAAGGGAGCAGATCTATTGGCAAGTCAGAGAGAGCATCCTTCTTGAATATTTTTCTAGAATTTGAACTAGAAAACCTGAGCTTCCCAATTAATATGTCTCTCTTAAAATGGTGTTAGCTCTAGTCATTGCCCAAATGCCAATATTCAAAATCTTTTGCTTGACACTAAAACCTTTGGTTCTCTAACGTCACTTACGAGCCTAACCTAAGTCCCATGTTTTCGCATTCTTCAGTTGTGATGACTCACTACCTTTAAGCTCCACTGTAATTCTGAATGGTTCAGTATGTTCAGTGCCAATGTGTTTTTGGATGTAAATGAATTGGAAGTAAAACTGGAAAAACTGCACATGGCGTTTTTTTCAGATCAGTCTTGGGAGAATAAGTCCTCCTCCAACAGAACTGTGGCTAATCTTTCAGAATAGCAGAGAAACAACGTGTATGACCAATGATGCCTCTAGGTCACAGAACACATCTCAGCTAACTGAATAATTGCCCTTTCATCAATGTGGGGTTGAGCTGTGGTAGCTTGTGGGAAAATTCATATTAATCTTAGCAGTTTTCTTGTTTCTTGAAAAATGTGGTCAGTGGGTTTGGGAGGGTCACATGAGGACCTGCTGAGATTATTAGAAGAGGTGCCTTCTCCAGGAACAAGCCCAGTCATGGAGATGTTTGACCTTGCACACCAAGAGGAACCAAATAATGACAGCTCCTCCTAGGGAGAGAAGAAGGAGAGTTGAAAGTGAGAGACAGAGAGGCTTCTGAGCAACTTGAACTGACTTTCGAAGAGACAGATTCCTCTGGAGGTGGCCCCACGACAGGGCTGTGTATAAATCCACACAGGACAGACCTTTGTGAAGGCTTATGTGAGGGGGACATTAACCCTAATACCCACCCCACCACCCCAGCACACATTGTTAGCACTCTTCTGAAATTCTCTGTAAATCTATACCAAAAAATTTTTGCAAATATGTTTCTTAAAGGAGAGCATTTTCTCTGACTGCCAGAATGCTCTGCATCACTCTTGGAAGGCCAAGTATGAGCCCGATACAAGGCAATATAAATTCTAAATTCACTGCCATGTAGAAAATTTCCGGTACTACAGAGAGAAAAATTGACTTTTTAAACCATGCTAGATGGCTTCACAATGTATATTACAGACAAAATTGAATAGGGTTATATTACCTTTGAAAATCTGCCCTGTAAATTATGTTCATTTTCAAACCCTATGTCAAAGCTACTTGATGCAGTTCTACTTCTAGCTGGAAATAATTTTATATACCCTTAGTGGTATCTTGATATTTTTTGACTTTGTCATTAATTCAACATAGTTTGTTGAAGGTGTACTGTGTGCCAGAAAAATCTTTTCAAATGCTGAAATGAAGAGGCTGATATGAGTGCATACATCAAATTTCCACATAGTAGAAGCCTGGAGGTAGAAGCTTTCCCTTTGGCATAAATGTCACTCAGTTTCTATTTTAGCTTTTTGATGTCTGGTTCCAAAATGATTTGATTTTGCTAAATGCAATGAAAACTGTGCTTTTCCAAAAATTACACCATACTCAATGAAGAATTTGCAAAATTTAGCTTGCTCAATACAGAGAGCAGTGAAGGCATATCAAGAATAAACAGGTATATCTTGTTTTGCAGATCTTGGCCACCAGATATTTATTATAATTGAAATATATGTTGGCATTCAAATACCAATTTAAAAATAACTCTTAGGTACAAATTTGTACTGTTTTTATGAAACTTCATGTTATAAAAATTGTATCATGAAAGTAATATTTTTTTCAATGTGGGAGTATGATTTGAGGGACTTACATTTCTCATTGAAAGTTCAACTATTCTATATAGATTTTAATGGCAACATTTTAAGCTAACAAAATATAATTCTTAGCTGTAAGATTAATAAGAAGTTCCAGAATTTGGTTACATCTTGCTTTTGACCAATATTAACGATCTCAACTTTGTTATCATTAGTACCAGCATATGTATATTACTTCTATACTTGCACACAGTTTTATCATCTCCATCTCTTTTTGTTATGATAACAAGGCATAAAGTTACTGAATCAAAGCAATTGTGACCATGAGGAATAATGCATCGCTGGTTTCTTATCACTATCAGCATGATGTAGTATATTTTCTCAAAACAATGACAACACACATTTGTTAAATTCTTATTCATTTCCAAGTACCTTAAAAGCACCTTTAAATAAAATATGTAATTTACCATCACAACAGCCCTGTGAGATTGGTACTGATTTCAATCCCATATTAGGAAAGATAAAGTGGCTTCCAAACTAGTAAATAGCTACACTGGGATTTGAATCTCAGCAATGTTGTCTTCGTAGTTCAGGGTCTAAACCAATCACCTAGATAGTGCTTTTCTTTAATCAACTTGCATTTTTATGAAAATGAGATCTGGGAAATACTTTATCAAGATGATATAGCTTGTAAGGAAAAATGACTACAATTTTGTGTATAATAAATTTGGACATTGTATATAAGAAAGAAATACATATGCTAATAGGTTCTGTTTTAAACCTCTAATTATTCCATACTGAAATATTCATGACCATTCTGATTTACTGTCTCTAACAAAACATCATTTTTGTAGTTGAAATGACCTTTCTCCTTATTGATTTTGATGAGATTTGTAGTTTGTTTTGTAATTGTGTTGTCTACTTCTTGCTTTGGAACTCTTTTATCAACAGCAGAAAAAAACAAATTTTGTTTATGAGGTAGGGCAAATTGTAGGGTTATTTTGTTGGGAGTTATTTTCTAAAAATAATTTTGCTTAATAATGTTATACAGTCTTTGTTTAGTTCATCATGCAATGGACCAATGTGAGACCTGTGTAATTCCCACTTGAACTCAGCTGCATTCCTATACAGAAGTTACATAGCATCCTTACAGTCTATCAGCCTGTGTAACATGACATACTTATCTCAAAACAAAGAACCTAAAAAAATGTACGAGTTTTTAAAATGTTCCTTATTGAAGACATTTCTTTGTCTCCTGGGGAGTTTTCATCAGGAACAAGTTTTGAATGTTGTCAGATGTTTTTCTGAATCAATTGACATAGTCATGTGGTGTCTCTCCTTCAGACTGATAGTATGATGTACTGACAGTATGGTGTACTATCTGAATCCCCATTATTTGCTTCCTACCAGCCAGTCTGATATTATCATTTACTATTCTCTCTTTTTCTCTGCTCCAGGTACGTCATTTGCTTTTTGTATTCTTGAGCCACTTCATGTTACCTATAAAATTCTTTCAAGATATCCATATGGCTAGTGTATTAATCACTTTCCAGTTGCTGAGACAAAACACTCAATACTCACAACATAAAAGAGGGAAGGTTTATTTTGGCTCGCGGTGGGTGTAGTCCATAGCTGGCTGGCTCCAAGACAGCACAATATGTTAGAAGGAAAGCTGCTCAGTCGACAGCCAGGAGGCAGAGAGAAAGAGGAGGAGTCAGGGTCAAGAATACACCAATCAGGTCCCACCCCTAGTAAGTAGCCTCTTCTTATCAAAGCTGACCTCCTAACAGCGTGTTCAACTATGAACTTGCCAGCGTATGAAGGTAACACTTTCAGGATCTAATCACCTTACATAGGTACCACCTTTGAAAACTTGAATAACTTGTTTTTCTCTGTTAGCCCCATTCCCACCATTGCAGGGAAACTTTCCAATGTGCTTGAGGAAGTAGAGGAGGATGGTCATAGAAAGCTGAAGGAAAGAGAGATACACTTACTGTGTGTATGTGTGTGTGTGCGTGTGTGTGCGTGCGTGCGTGCACAGTTGGGTGAATATATTAATACAGGAAAGAACTGTGATTGGTTAAGCTTGGCTTGTGTTTCTAAACTGGTTGTCAGGGGTATTAAGCTATAAGGAATTTGTCTCCAGATTCAGAACCATGTAGATCTTGGGTTGAAATACGTTCACCTTTTTTTCCCAGAGGAGATACTATGCTTAACTAGAAGAAAATGGTGAGGAAGACATTGAACAACAACAAAACATTCACAGGTGTTCAGCACTGTGTTTATTTCAGTGTGACACCTCCATGACACACATTTATTTGCTAAGGGCCCAAGTGGCCAGATGTGTCAGTCCACTTTAAACCTTCTTGAAGTAAGATTCACTTTGAAAAGCTGCTATAAGCTCACTCTTGCACATTACTTTCATATGCATTGAAAACTCTGGAAATTTTGTTGACATTACTTTTTGCTCCCAAATCTTTTCAAGTAACCACACTGTGAGCTCTTTCTGAATGTGTACAAAGAGAACTCTTGGATTGCCACAGAGTTTATTTATTTTAAAGAAAATTGCTTTAATCAGCAAAAATAACTTCTCTGCACTGGCAAAGCTCTCCACAACTTATAGTAATTTTAGAAAAATATAGAGTTTAGAAAAGATACCACAAATGAAAACAAATATCAGATTTTATAATGGATAAAAATAGCAATTCCAAGAAAACATTTTTAAAAGAAAGTTATTCAAAATATTGAGTTTTCTGTTGCTCATATCTGAGAAATCAAATAGTGCAGAGTGAAACAAAACACACTTATATTTATATTATATTGTCATTATTGTTTAGTAATTATGTATTTATTTTAGTACACAAATATTATGGATGCAATGTTATTTAATATTTTATTTGATACTCAAAACTAAAAGAGGGGGTTACTATCCCACTTTACAGACTAAAAAACAAACAAACCCTAAATTCTAGGTAGTTTAGGTAGTTTGTTCATTGTCATTCAGCCAGTACATAAATGAGGTAGCGAATCAGACTGATCTAAGATCATCTAACTCTAAAATTTAGTTCTCGCTATTTGACATTAGTGTTCTTGCAAGAAATTTGAGACTCTTTTTTATCAAGTCACATTGTCACACTGTCTTAGTCACTTTTCTCCTTGCTGAGATGCAGTACCTCTCCCCAGAAACTTAAAGCAGGATTGTTCTATTTTGGTTCACTGTTAGAGTTCACGGTTCGCCAGCTCCCAGGCAGAAAGGGCATGGCAGAGGGCCACAAAGAGAAAAGCTGCTCACATCACGGCACCAGGAAGCAGAGAGAAAAAAGAGGAACTTGGGAGAGACATGAAAACCCTTCCAGGTCATGACCCCAGTGACTCAATGCTTTGAACCAGACCCCACTTACTAACAGTAGCAATTCAGCTACAGCACCCCTGTGCTTCAGCCACCTTCTAAAAGCCCCGCCCATGAGTTTATGAGTCCTTTGGAGGAGATTCTTGATTTAAAACAATCCATACGCAATTTACTAAATGTTCTAAGTCAGGGTGACTGCTTCAAGATTGATTCTGGCTCGTTAGAATCAGAAGTTCTTTCGTATTAGCTTACAAAAATTCAAGATTTAAACCATTATAACAAAGGAATGTTTATACACTGGTTTGTTTGCTTATCCTTAACACAGGCCCAGAATTAAGAACAGAAGTCAGCTAGAGAAATACAAAAAAGGGAATGCATGTTTAGTATTGGAAGATTGATCTCTGTAGTAAGAATGACTCATTGCTACCCGAGAGAGGTAATTAATTAATTCCAGATTTAAAGCATGTTATTGACAATGCCACAACTCTTTACATGACGTAATGACACTAGGAAATTCTTTGATTCTGTCATTTGTAACTGAGATTTCAAGTAATTAAAAACAGAATTCATTATATTACAATAAAAAGCTCCAGAATAATGCTATTGTTTTCTATATCTCAAGATAAAAATTACACTAGAAGTTCTGAAACTCAATAAAGTAAAAAGAAACAAGGAACCTATGATTTTTGAAGAATGGATAAATAATGTGAGAGATATGTTACTATGGTATTTGTCTATCTAGTGACATCACCTAATACTCCTATTTGTGGGAATAAACAACATTCAAGTTCCACTATACACTGTTTATGACGCTTTCTGCAAGTGGATATTTCTACTGCTTTGTTGGGTGAAACTAGGCAAATTGCTTTATTTCTCTGATAGTTTTATGCTCATTCTTAAAATCTGGTTGCTATTGTCATTTTCACAAATATTTCATTAGCATACAGTAATACTATACACGCAACACTACAAAGAAAATTGTGAAGTCTATGCATCAAAATTATTGTTCTTAAATGTGTTATTAATCACTCCAAATGATTTTTAACAGTTTTGCTACTGCTGTTACTGACTAAAATTTCATATTAGCAAAATTATTTTACTAAACAGAAAGTCAAAGTACAGAATGTGGAGTTGGGTCACCAGCTCAAAACTCCTTAGATGCTTTTACTACTTGAAATCTAACTTCTTTTCTTTATAGATGCAGCAGTTAATGTGAGATTCTATGTCTCTGTGTGAATGCCTGTGTGATTTAAGGAAGGGTTGGTAATGATAATAAATGTGAGACTGGAGCAATAGGAATCTTACCATAAATTGCTAACCACAAGATATGCAATAGTAATTTTTTTTCTAAGTAAACTTTGAGTAGTATAGTCAATGTTCATTTAAATAAATAGTTTATGATAGCATTCTTGAAAAAAAGTACAGTTACCTGCAAAAAAAACCCCAGTAATGTTAGTATTGCTCTTTTGGCTGAAAAATATACCCGCATAAAAAAGATCACATGTGGTTAATGTTATAGAGGCCTGGTCATATATGACTTAGAAAATATATTAGATTAGGAGTCTTTGTCAGAAAAAAATGTACTGAAATGGTTTAATTTATATATCTAAATAACTGTAGTTATGTAAACTAAGATAAGACAAAATTTTAAAAACCGAAAAGTGCATGTCCCTTAATGAACAAGTCACATTTGTTTCTACTTTTATTGCACTCATATAAGCATTAAGCTTCTATCTGGCTACATTTCTTGTACTTCTAAAAATGTGAGTTCCCCACACAATCAAAGTTCTTTCATGAGTTTTCATTTCACATGAGTCCCCATTTGACTTACATATGCTTTTGCAACTCACAATATTTTTGTGATGCATTCTGCTCCATTCTTAAGGATTTAAGGAAAATTCTTCTCCCTTTGAACTAGTCTGTAACTCCTAATAATACAAGGAATTTCCTTGTGCCTTATATAACTATTCTGTTTGTTTTCATCATAACTCAATTCAAATATACATATATTTTACAAGACAGACTCAGAAACCTAACGTAACCTTTTGAAAGAGAAAGAAACACAAGCAAAAGAATGAATAGATCCAGATCTAATTTTTCTTCACTATTTATTTCAGCAAATTGTTGTGGAGCACTAACAATGTGTTAAGCGAGCATCTATTAGTGAAACTTAATTGTTTTTGTCTCTATCCAACTAAGAGAGACCTATCCCTCAGTATGGAGAAATGTATTTATCAAATATCAGATATTGTTGTAAACAAACTCATTATTACAAATATGATAAACATGTGAAGTTGATGGACATAGTACAAAAGCACTTGTGATAAGCAATTTCACCTAATCCATCAGATCAGGAAATGCAAGATGGAAATAAGGCCGATAGAGCTGCAACACTGAGCAAACAGAAGACTTCTGAGAGGAGAGCCAAGAGAGAGTGTTAAGGATCAGACTTGTCTGGAATTATGCCTTTATTGTAAGAAAGAATGGAAAACTTCCACAGGCTTTAAAGGAAAGTGGGGACATCAACAAAGAATAAGATTATACAGTCTTCAGTATGTGTTAGTCAAATATTAAATATTTATCACATGATGTCCAGGATACAGTTGATGGTCCTTTGGATTAGATGGAGAGTATGCACCATATCTGAGACATCTGTAGCAGGTGATGTTAATGAGATTTTTGTTGGATCAAGAAGCTAAAGGACTGTGGGAGTCCCACATGCCAAGGATGCTGTCCAGGTTTCTGGCTTGAGCCCAGGAAGCTAACAATCAGTTCAAGAGCTCCTGGACGGAAAAAGTAGCTTTGATTCAGGCTGTGTCTTCTTTGCAGTCTTTTCTCTTGCTCAAAACCTTGACTAGTACGTTGTTTGCTAAATAAATTTATTTATTTTTCATGTTGAAATCATTACTGTGTTCATGGCACTGTATCTGAGGGTTATTTTCCTTTCAAAGTCAAAAGCAAGACAGAATTCCTTCTTTTAAGATACTTATTATGATTCTGCTAGGAACACAAATATTCTCTCATGTATCTATGTTCTGGTGTTCTAAGAATGATTTTTAGAAGTTCACTGGGATCACAAGAACAAAAGAAAGTTACTATAATTAGGAAGATGTAAGAATAGGAAATATTCTTATGGTAATGCACACCTGTAATTTCAGGCTGAATCAGGACAATTGTGAGTACAAGCCCAGTCCTGGTAACATAGTAAGATACTGTTAAACATAATAAAGAGGGTTAGTGATGGAGTTCCACATTCCCTGAGTTCAGTGCTCAATAGTGAAATACATACGCATAATAAAATTTAAGCATGACTTTAGTAGATGAGTGGTTTTCATTTTGAAAGGTAGCTGTGCATGCATGGGTATGCTGGCAAAGCAAACATCTTAAAACAATGCAATGGAGGTGTGAATACGGAAAGGAGTGATTAGTGGACTAATTTTTTGAGGTCATAGTGTTTCAAATGAAAAAAGGAGAGTGCTGGAATAGCCCATTGAAATTTTTCACAGATAACATTGGAATTATTTGCTTAATTTGGTAAATGACTAGCTTTTTTCGGTTAGATACAATAGCCATGGAAAGTTTTATTTTTCTGAGTTATACCTAATAAAAATTGGAATGGAAAAGAGAGAGGGTACTGGAAGATGATATATATAGATATATCTATATATATCATGGGTATATATATCATAGATATATATAAATATATACAGAAATAGTCCCATTTTATAACCTAGATATAATTTTTAAGTCATACAAGTTTTTGAAGGGACAATAAATAAATAAGAAGTATTACATGATTAGCTTAATTCATATTTATGCATGATACATGAAATGCTATTATTTTAGGCAGTTTTTACCTAGACATACTTGAATGTTTCATTATGTGTGTTAAAGAGAAAAATATAGAAAATGTAGAAATATATGATTTTTAACACATATATGAATGACACAGAGACTACATTTTGTTTTAAGCTTAAATGAAAACATTTTGTGCTGTTGCAAAAATTAGCATTACTTTTTCTTTTTCTTTTTTTTTTTTGGTACTGGGGATTGAACTCACAACCTTGTACTTGCCAGGCAGGTGCTTCTGCCACTGAGCTAAATCCCCAGCTACTTTTTCATTTTGAAGATAAATATTTTTGGTAAAAAAAATCCAAATATTTTGAGTAGTTACTGGGAACAATGACCTTGCCATTGAATAAATATTTACATGAAAGTCAGCAATTAATCTCTCCTTTCAAGGAGTCCAACTAAGCATTAAGAACCTCTGATGATTTGAATTGTGGATTAATTATGAAACTCAGTTTTCTGAAGGTAGAGAAATGCCTTTTTGGCCTCTACCATGGCTTTATACATGTAGATAGTTAAAATACTGTGTAGCTTGACAAACTTCTTCTAATTAAATTGCACCATTGCAGGGACATTTGAATAAACTTGTACTATGCAATATTTTGTTAAGAAGTTATATGATTTTATTTACTGAATTCCATTTAACTTTTTTTATCAATAGAGGAGATTAGCATCTCACAACCTAATGTGAAAATATCTGTCATCATTTAGTCATTTCTTTAATGAAGTTTATTCATCAATCCTACAGTTTTGTTTGATAAAGATGTATATTCTAGGGCAGTGGTGGTGAACCTATGGCACACGCATTATCTGTTTATTTTTTAAGACAAAAGTTGTTAATGTATGATATAGTTTTTCTAGACTAAAGGCTCAAGATTCAAGTTCAACTGCAGTGCTGGGACTTTGCAATAAGCAAGTGGATTTTGGGTTGCTGTTTGTGCACTCCTCTCTCAAAGTTTCAGCATCACTGTTCTAGGGAATTTGGGGAAAGAGTTCCTCAATGCTGAGAATGCATTTGAATTATATTATGTCTATTCTTGCAAAAGGCTGAGCGGTCACTCTAGAATCAGAAATTCTAAACTGTGTCACAGAGATGAGAAGTGGATATGGAACTGAAGGGAATCAAGATTATGTCAAGTGGGAAGAAGGGGTAAGAGATGTACATTTTTTGAGGAACATGTTAAGCAACTCGAATTTCAGCTTACTAAAAAAGAAAAGCCGTGAGTGACAATTTCGGATTCAGAGTTCAGGGAAATCACTTTGGTTTCTGAATGAAAAATGAATCTGGTGGAGCAAGGGAAGAAGACAGTGTCTAGGGGCTGTTGGATCAGTTGCCACAGTTGGAATGAAGACCTCAATGAAGCTAGGAGTAGTAGAGATGGGAGGAAGAGTTACACACACATTTAAGACATTCTTACTTGATGAAGTTGTGAATGTCTTCATAACTTATGTTTGACTGAATTTGAAACAAGGAGTCAGAGAGGGAGGACTGTTGTTGACAGCAAAAATTAGGCCGGAATCTGTAACAAACAAATCCTGAATTTTAAGAATTTACTGGAATAAAATGTTATGTCTCAATGACTTTTCACAGAAGAGGTTCCTAACATAAGTGTCTTTTCTCCAGTGTGGTAATGTACCTCTGACTCTTCCATGCCCTAATGCTATGGAATCATTGTAATCCATCAGGTAGAAGGGGGCATAGAGCCTGGAGGAGGTAGAGCTATTCCTAAATGTTCCAGGCTGAAAATTACATGTATAATGTCAACTTACATTGCATGAATAGCCATGTGGTCATATCGGAATACCAAAGAGACAAGAAAATACCACTGAATCAAGTACCCAGGAAAATGAGAAAGCAACAGGTTCTGGGGAAAAAAATCATTTCAAGGGTTCCAGCAAGTGACTCTGCATGGGTGTCGGTGTCCTTCCCTAATATGACCAATGAAGAAGTGGATGGTAGGGTGTTCTGCACAGGTTTAATGTGAAGTTCTGTAGAGTGTTCTATTGGAGACTTCCCAGGAAATTTAATTTGTAAGTCCAATACTTGGAGAAAAGGTTTGGCTTGCTTTGTAAATGTTGGGGAAAATTTACAGGTCAAAGTCTCATAGGACTTATTTCATCATTAAAAACATGCTGTGCTAGATGTAAAATGATGATTGAAACAGATCCATTCTTTTCTCTTTGGAAACTGAGAAGAGAATAGTTGATAAAATGAGGGAATCAGGAAACTGGAAATAGAACCGTTTGGGTCAACACCATGTTGCTGACCTAACATGATGATGCCTGTGTTCTAGGGTTCCGTGGCTCCTCTCTTCAACAGAGGGGACCCTGGGCATTACTCCTGAATACTTGAGATGTGGCTGATACAACTGAATAACCACATTTTTAACATTTTAGGAGTTTAATTAATCTAAATTTCAATGTAGATAAATCAGAACTCCTTATGACAGGAGGTAGATTTTCACTTACTTAAAAAATAAAATTAGCTAGCAATGGCAACAGATAGTTCTGGGGAACCTACCAGATACCAAGCATAATTCACAGCACTTTGGATTATCAGCTTATCCTCTATGGCAACTCTGTGAGGTTAGTACTATTACTATAATTATCATTTCTCTGATAAGAAGACTAAGGCATGGAGCTGTTTGATACATTTCTTACCCTTATGAAACATATAGTCTCATGCAAGAAATAAACAGATAACTCTATTGCAGCTGTGGTAAGAACTATGAAAGAAGCCAGAACACACCTATTATAAACCAGGAAGGAAAAACAGAAATTCACCTGGTGAAGAAAATGGAGAGGTTTAGATGGAAAAACAGTGTGCTAGGCATGAGCTAGAGAAGAGTAGTCAAGCTGCCTGCATAATGACTCTTCAATGAAATCCCAGTCTTTCCCATTCCTATTTCCCTCTCTACCCTAAAATTATACAATGTTCAAGTTACTCTTTTAACCACTAGACAAATATGCAGTTGTTTTTTGGTTTTAATCCTAATTGGGATGTTAGTGCGGGGAGCTACTAGGTATAAAGAAATACCGAAATATCAAACTGCACGGGAGCTTCATGCCTCCCTTGCCTCTGGCCTTCAGGAGGTCTGATCATCATCTGCTTAAAGCCAAGAAGTAGCTGGCATGGCCTTGGTACCCTTTCCCCAGAACAGGCTATAGTGGAGCTCAGCCTATTCCATGCATCATTAAGGCTGGATAATGATTAGCTAAATTATTCCTTCTCTAAGCCTAATGAGCTGTGCGGTGATAGGTTTGTAGTCAGATCTAGAAGATATAAAAAACAGATGAAGTTCTTGCCCAGAAATTCTTCATATAGAAGCCATTCAATGAATCCAATATGATTCCTCCTTTGTTGGCTTAGAGAAACACAACCCAAGAGGTAACACGGATTATTTAGTAGAGAATTTTTCCTGACGTGTGTACTATTACCCTTGTGTGCAAGTGTGCATTCATTTTTGTAAACTATGACAATGCAGAATCTTGGAGCTTCTGCTAATTGGAGTAATAATACATATGACACTACATTTATTTTGACTTTCACTTTCAAGTATTTTATTATTTATGCCTTGTTGATATTTGTTATAGATGTTTCTTCTATATTAGTTTTTGCAATATGTTTCAGACACATTAGATTTCTGTCTTGTGTTCACAAATGAAATGAAGGCACTTCATTTTTGAGAGTGTTATATGTGTATCACTGTGCATGATTGCATGTGCTTAAACTTAAAAGTTCGATATTACTTAAATAATGGCATAGTTGCATTTACTGAGAGCACATTTTGTGCCAGTAGCTCCATTTTCACATTGTTAAGGGAGGCTCAGCCATGAAAGCAAAAAGGCAGCAGCTTCACATGTCACTGTTCTGGGAGATTGCTCAGATCAACAGAACTCAGCTCTCTTCTCCTCAGTCACACTTGAATCCAGTTTCCTTCTAGCTTATGCCTCTACTGTCTCTCAGGATGAAAGAGGACCGAAGGTTTAGAGTGGACACACAAGCTCTCTTTAGAATTCAGTCTCTCTTTAGAATTGTGTGTACTATATATACACCATTTCTCATGTTCCATTAGAGAGAGCCAAGTCACATGACTTAAGTGCAGAGTATGCTGGGAAATACAGTTGTGTATCCAGCTATGATTCCTATTTTGAAGGGAGAAGAAAGTTGCTTTTGGTGAGCAGGTAATAGATTCTGTCCCATCTTAGATATATAAGATATTATATAGATTCAACTGATATACTACTTCTAATTTTTAATACTATGAAAAAATATAACTCCAATATTTCAGGTATCAAGATTTAGACAATTTTACTGTCTCCTCGGTCTTCTCACTTCCTTTGATTTTGATGACTGTACATACTCTTTCATTTATCTTCTCTCAAGATAAATGACTCTTTTTTTGAGTCTTTTTGAGGATTCCATGCTCCAAACTCTATAGATAATAATAGATTGATCTCTGTAATGTCCACCCCAGTCTTCCCTTTCTTACTGTTGCTACCCACTGCCTTTCGAACCTTCAATCTATCTTAATGGAGTTGGGTATCTTCCTCCAAGTAAGACTATTGCTTCCCGCCTTTCTCTCTTCCAGTCCATCCTCTACACTCTTTTGAGATCTTATCTAAATCTTTCACTTCTCTCATCCCAGAAACTCATTTAAAATCTGTGATGATTTCTCACTATATTTTTGAATTTCTATTTGCCCACTCAGGAAGGCAATATACTTGTCACCATGGTAAGGATCTGATTTTCTTGTACGGCCTTAGATTCTATAGAACACTTCACGATTCAGTTATTTAGTGCAGTCCACGTTTACTACTTTTTTATTTCTATCCTATCAATCAACATAAACTTAATACTTAAAACTACATGTATATATTATCAATCTAGAGGTCAGAACTTCAGTAGGTCACATTGGAATAAAATCAAGGTGTCAGCCAGTCCGTATTTCTTTCTGGAAGCTACTAGAGAACCTATGCATACAGAAGATTAGACATCCCTACCTTTCTAGCTTCTGGAGGTCACCAGTCTTTCTTAGGTCATGGCTTTTTCTCCATATTGAAAAGTCAGCAGTTGCATCAAACTGAATTCATCCAGGGCCCTCATCACTTCTCTCACTCTCTCTTATGATTACATGGTCAATGCCAGATCATCCAGGATAATCC
>RJWT010001046.1:0-53040 GCA_004365215.1 Cuniculus paca
TAGTGCTCATGGATGTAATGGACCAGAGTCACAAGGGTGAATTTTGTGTTGTCTCCATAGCATAACAAACTAAAGGTGTTAGTGGGATTCAAAATGCACAATACATATTGGGAAAGTCAAAGGGGAGGAATTATCTAAAAAGGGAAAGAAATGACCACTATTAATCTATTATCATGATTTGAAATTTAGATTGTATTCACTGTTCTGATTAGTTTCATTTTATTCCGATTTGTTCGATTTTATTATACTTGATGGCATGGACAGTTATTTTAAAGATAACAAAATATATCATTGCAGCCATTGAGGACGTCCAATTAGCTTGTTTAGAAACCCTATATGGCTTTCATTGTTTGTTTTGATTGATTTTACTCTATTCTGTATGGTTTGATTATAATATGTCTGAAGGTGTAGGCAACTATTCTGAAGATAACAAATATTATTGTAGCCAATGTTGTTTTGCTAATATCTTGAAATTCTGTATTGCTTACATTGTTTTGCTTTGTTTGTTTTGTTTTGTTATGCTTTGTTTTGTTTCTACTGTTTTAGTTTGTTGAATTTTGTTTGATTTTACTTATCCCTGATGGTATAGGCAGGTATACTGCACATAACAAGAGGCATTATGGTAGCCTTACCGATTGCTTTTTACCCTGTTTAAAAGTCATGTACCATGTTCATTGCCTTGTTTTGATTGACTTTACTCTGTTTTGTTTTGTTTGATTGTATTCTTTTCAAAATTAAAAAAAAAAGAAAGCCCAAGAATAATTCTCCAGTTGTATAGTGTATTTTCCATGTCATCTTTTACAGGTAATTGTTCAATTGCTGAAGTTCTTACCATACAATAGACAGAGAGGGTAGGAAACTCTCACTTGTCTTTTTTAACCCTATAATGTTATCACACCACAATGAATGTTTAACAATATCATTCCAATAATGGGAAAGAAGGTTATATGAGACACACGTCTAGATGCTCATTTTTTAGTCTCTGAGATAATGGTTCTGGCCAATCTTTTGCTTGTTCTTTCCATTTTGAATTTTCAGTAATTTTCTAGCTTCTTTCTCTTGTTCCTTCTTTTATTTATTTACTTTGTGGTACAGGAAATTGAAGGCAAGGCTTTCACTTTGAGCTACATTTTCATGGCTTGGATCTATATGTTCCCCCATGTGCTCTTACGTGAGGCTTTCCAAAGGTGACTGGATCTAGGGTGTGTGAATATTGATTAAGGGGATATGATAAATTAATTAGTCCACTGATTGGTTTAACCTTGCTCTGGTGTGGATAATGGGAAGGCCTACCCTGGGTGTAGGTGACGCAAATGAATAAGCGTGTAGCCTGACTGAATCAAAAAGGTAAACATAGAAGTCAGGCTCACTGCTTTCTGTCCACCCTGTCAAGGATTATTTCTCCTTTGCCATGGTCCTCTTCCATGCTATCCTGCATCAGAGCTGGTGGACTATGGACTGAAACCGCTATAAAATGTGAACTAAAATGAACTCCTTCATTAACTTATGAGTGTCAGGTATTTGTCCCAGCAACAAAAAAATTACACAGACATACATCTCCAGCCCTTTTTACTTTATTGTTCTCATTTTGAGGCAGGGTCTTGTGCATTCATTAAGCTGCCTAAGCTGGGAGTGAACTTTTGGTTTTCCTGCCTCAGCCTCCCAGAAGGCAAAGTGTTGGGATTACTGACATGTGGCATTATACCCTGCTACTTAGTTTCCTAATCTCTCTCTCTGTCTCCTCCGTCTCCTGCTCCCTCTCTCTCTTTCCTTGGTGCTGGAAATGGAACTCAGAGCTTCATGCCTGAGAGACAGATGAGCTACAACCCATCCCCAATAGCTTTCTACTTTCTAGTAGTACACTTTGTTTAAGATAATAGATTTCACCACCAGACTGTGGTTTTCAGTGAAGCTCTGATACTTTCTATAACATTTGTATGAATTTAAGCAAGTTTCTTTATCTGCCTTTCTTTTCCTTAATTAATTATAATCATACTTTCCTCATGGTGGTTTTTGGAGAATCAATTGTAGCAAAGTTGGTGAAGACTTAGAATCCATGAGAACTGGCACTTCACAAGTATGTGACAGTTTATTAAATGAATTAGTTTGTTCTGGATTAGGAGTAGGTTTAGTTGTTCATATAACAGTGTAAAAGTGCAGTGTTATTTTTTGCTTTAAAACAATGGAAAAAGGAAAGACAATCACTGAGTACATTGAGTCAGGGCTTGCTTGAGGATGAATTACTTTTAGGAAATCAGTCAAGTTTCTAGAAAATTACACCAAGATAAAAGAGTTATTGTAGCTTTAGCAAAGAGAAACTCCATCCTGAATTGAAGAAGCAACATATGCTGTGCAATACTTGGTTTATATGTATGTGTGTGTATAAAATACATTGTTTTTTGTTCAGTGCATGTATATTCTGGTCACACACTGGTCATTTGAGAACTGGAAGGTTTCTTCTTCTCTTTATTCTGATTGTCATAATTATAATTTATTTTCATCTGATTATCAGTGTGTTGAGGGTAATATGTCCAGGAGAGTTGTGCTGAACAGGAGAGCTCCTTCCAGAGTGAGATAAACAAACAACGAACAAAAAGATTTCAATTCAGCAGTTCCCAAAAGTGTGTGACTCATATATGAGTCATTCTCATGAAGTGGAAAAAATTCCCATTTACAAATCAGAAATGAAAATAAAATTGTTTTTAATTTAGGAGACAGAAGAGTGGGATGAAATATCTAGCTCAAGAGAATCCTTCTGAAAATAGATTTCTAGCAGAAAAGTCTCTCCCCTCCAAGCATAGAGATGCAAATTCTGCCTTCCATAAGCTAATCAAGATTTTTTTCTCTCTTGGCAAGAAAACAAAGGAAAACCACACTAATCCTGAGTAAACCTTACTTACTTTTTCCTTACTTATTGGGTCTCACAGGAAAAGCAGATTGCAATGTTTAACTCTGTAATATATGCAATAAAAGATTTCAGTGATACTGTCAAGCTGACAACTTAGCCATTCAACTCCTTTCATATTATACACATAACTATGCAATGTCGCTTGAGATTACTTTGTGCAAGGAAGCTTTGTTAGGACAGAGTAATTTGATGACTATCAAACCCAAAGGTATATAGAGAGATATAGATATAAGGAATGGGGTCAATCTGATTTTGGTTTGATTCCCACACAAATCACATTTCTAACACATTGTGATGCATCAGTGTTAAACGCCAGTCTGGCAAACATGACACTCTGGACATACTTAGGAAGAGAGATTTGGGATGCTTCCAACATGGCCCCACGGAGGGCATTTTTCTCCCCCCAAAAAATCAGGTAATACCATAGTGTATTATTTTTTCAGTATATTTTAGTTAAAAGATTCAAATAAAAATAACACTATACTTAAATGTATACTAAAATATGCCAATAGAATCTTATTTTAAAAAGTAAAACTATACTTAGTGTCCCCAAGTAAATATTGCTGACTTAGTTGGACTTTGCAAATAAAAGCAACTTTTCATCATTTCTTTTTCTTATTTCTAAGAAAGATTTTATGTTTATCTGTGGTGAGATGACTTCTGCAACATGTAACTTCATGTATTATGGACTTGGGGAGTGGCCATACAAGAAATGCCAGCATCATCTGTGGAATATAGGAAAGAGTGCTTCAGACACACCCTTTCCACTTGTACTGTCTGACTTATATGCAGGATAAAAGGGCTTTGGAGTGACTAGTCTCTTTTGAACTATTGGTGTTGACCTTGAAGTTGGCCTATGTCTCTTTCTTTTGTTTCCATCTCTTTGGATAGATGGTACCTATCTCTTATTCTCAGTGCTGCTTTTCTAGAACAGCTTTAGTAGAATCACTATGATACTAAAATAATCATTAGTTTATTTGTTGGTACTGGTTCTCCCTTATGTATGGCAACTGGGTTTTAAACACATACATATTTTTGTATTTACTTAATTTACGTATATATCTTTGAATAACTCTTTTTTGAAATATGTACATTGAATTTTATCTCAAGAAAAAAATTGGCTAGGTTCCATTTCTATCATCTCTCTCTTTCACACACACACACACACACACACACACACACACAAACACTTAAATAATAATTAAGTTAAACCACCAAAATGGCTAGTTTTGTTAGCTGATACTATCACTCTTCTGGGATTTGATTCTGTTTTGTTTATTGATTTTCTTAACTGTGAATAAAACTGATTATCAACATATGGATATTGCATCTCACAACCTAACTGTAAAAGGTGCCTTAATGCTTTATAATATGAAATAGTCTCTTGAGAAGGACCATGGTAACTCCCATGCCAACATCTAACATTATAGATGAAGCCTCTGAAACACAGAGTGATTCTTCCCTCTGTCATGAAGCTACAGCAAGAATGTTCTAGACTAGGATTCATTGTACTTTTTCTGATTGATTCACATAGTACAAGATTTGTTTGAGTGAGAAATATTATAAGCAAGTTATGAAAGTACAATTTTACCACCCCATCACATTTATTAATTCTCACTCCAAATCTCAATTCTGGAGTATCTAAGAGAGACACATCTTTTACCCCCACCACAAATGCAGCTTACACACCTCTATATAAAACAAAAAGTAAAAGCATGCATTTTCACAGATTAGTGTTTGTAGGTAGATAGTATACTGCCTAGAATTATAGATTTTAGAGTTAGATTCTCAGGTTCAAACTTCAACTCCTGTCTCCTCCTCCTCCTCTCCTCCTCCTACTCCTACTCCTTTTCCTCTTCCTCTTCCAGTCTAAGACCCCACATCCAGAGACCAAGATCAGACCCATACACAGCACATCTCTGGAATGCAGCACAGACATTATCACAGAACTGTAAGCACCAGAAGAAGAAACTAAACATAGATACCCCCATGAGTCCACCAGCCACTATAAGGGGCTAATAGCTAGCACCAGTGGGGAGAACCAGCCAGCCAAGATCCTGCACACCTGCCACCATTGGGAGAGTCTTGGTGTAACTGCACATGTCTGGGGGAGCCAGCCTGCACCCCACTTCTTCCCTGGGAACCTAGGATAAGAGAAACCCAGGTGTTTGACTGATTCCCCTACACTGTAAACAGGCAGCCAATGTGGGAAGTGCCTGGGACCTCAAAACTGGCTCATCCAGAGAAACCCAGGAAAATGTGAGAACAAAGGAGCAAAAGGCAATCTCAGACCTTCAGCTCATACAGAAAAAATCTAGGAGACATAAAACAGAAGAAAGCAGAAGTCACACACCTGCAATTTCTGAAAGGATTGCAACCAAAGTAAAGAAACAACTTCATGAGGTTGTAAAAATATTTAGATCAGAAATAATATTTCAGGTAAAAGAACAAATGACAAACAGTGAAAGAATGCTGAGCATATCTAAAGAAAACATAGATTAAAAAAAGAGGAACATTGGAAAATGATGGAACTATAAATGAACAATACAGAAAAGAACTACAATAAATGAAGCAGATTCAAAGAGATATCCAGGAAATTAAAAACTCCATTGAAATCTGGCAAAACCACTTGAAAGAAATGGAAGATAGATGTTCAGACCTTGAAGACAGGATTGCAGCTCGCAATCATGAAAAGAAAGGTCTCTTAAAAATAACAAGGATCCAGGAAGTAACAATTCAATAGCTGCAAGACAACTCAAAGAAAAATAATTTAACACTAATAGGTTTCAGCAAAAAAGCAGGGGTCAACACAAATGATGTAAAAAGATTATTTACAGAAATAATAGCAGAAAACTTCCCAAGCAAGGGAAAACTACTGGACATACAGAAACGTGAGGCATATAGAACTCCAGCTAGCCATAACCAAAATAAATCTACACCCAGACATGTAATAGTCAAGATCCTAGAAATTCAGCAGAAAAACAGACTATTAAAGAATGTTATCAAAAAGAAACAAATTACCTATAAAAGAAAACCCATCATTGTCATGGCAGACTTCTCGACACAAACCATCAAGTCAAGGAAAGCTTGGAGTGAAGTGGTTCAAGTCCTGCAAGAAAACAATTTCCAACTCTGATGGATGTACTTTGCAAAACTGTCTTTCAAAATTAATGGACAAATAAGGGGCTTTCATGATAAAGAATAACTGAAGGAATTCATGACCACCAAACCAGCCCTACAAAGAGTGCTAAAGGATATTCTAGAGAGAGATGAAGACAATGATGTTTCAAGTAACAGTAGCAGAGGAGAATCACTGAGCAGGCCAGGCAATTGAATATAGGGGAAAAGTGGGGAACCAATGGCAGGAGGATAGCATGGTAGAGATGAGCCTGTGCATGTTGATCATAACCATTAGTGTACATGGGCTCAACTATGAATAAAAAAGAAACACAGGGAGAGTGGATTGGAGACAAGATCCATCAATATTCTGTGTACAAGAAACACATTTGACTCTAAAGAAAATTCATAGACTGAAGGTCAGAGGAGACAAGAGAATGCTCCATGTATGGACACCCAGACAAAAACAGACATAGCTTGCCCATCATCTGCAGAATGAATAGAAACGATATGGTATTATTATACAATGTAAAGCAACTCAACTGTCAAGAAGGGTAACCT
Organism: Cuniculus paca; assembly: GCA_004365215.1. Classification (NCBI taxonomy): domain Eukaryota; kingdom Metazoa; phylum Chordata; class Mammalia; order Rodentia; family Cuniculidae; genus Cuniculus; species Cuniculus paca. The sequence goes on from RJWT010001046.1 coordinate 6,587, forward strand.
CGAGGCTCTTGTAGGTAAAAGGGTGCAATTTGAGATCATGCTAATGAGTAAAATGGTCTGGACTCACATGGGTGAACTTTGTGTTGTTTCCCTAGTATAAAAAATCAAAGAAGTCAGTAGGATCCAAAATGTACAACAGATATTGTGAAGGTGAAAGAGGAGGAAATGTCTAAGAAGAGAAGGTGGTAGCCATTGTTAATTTCCTATTATCTTATTTTGAAGTCCTGTATTGTTTTCTTTTGTTTGGCTTTATTTGGTTTGGTTTTGTTAGATTCTACTATGTCTGATGATATGGGCAGCTATTTCGAAGATAATAAGCTATATTATGGTAGCCATTGTTGATTTCCTATTATCTTGTTTTGAATTTCTGTATCACTTTCATTGTTTTGTTGTGATTGGTTTTATTCTGTTTCATGTTGTTTGGTTTTATTCTCTTTAAAATAAAATTTAAAAATATACAATGAAAATAAACTGAACAGAACAAATAGGGAGCATATCTCTGTTTATTTTGTGTTCCAGAATCATGTAGGAAATGGAGGGAAATAATGTTAAAGATGGAAGGAACAATTTGGAACTAACTGAACACAAAAGAAGAGTGTGATTAAGTTTAGTACTGCATAGAAGATGAAGAAAAACTCTTCAGTTTTTATATACCATGTGAATGTATATAGTATAGGCAAATATATTTAAAGTAGTACTATATACAGAAATAAATCAATCAATACATAATTACATACACACCATATTATCTTAAATATCTCAATTTAAAAGAAGATAAAATGGAATGGATCAGTGTCTAGAAATATGTGGAGGTACTTGATAGAAAAAGATACAAGAATATATTCATGGTAATGTAATGGGAAAGCTCATTGCTACCACTGGGTGAATGTCTAAAGGCTTGATCCCCAGCATAGGTATTGAAAGCTGCTGTGGACATTTAGAAAACAGAGCATTGTAAGGGGCCTTTAGGTCATTAGGAGCCTGTCTTTTAAAAGGATCATGGGACCACAGTCTCTCAATCTCTCTGGGTTCATGACCTGAGTGATTTGTTCCACTCTACATTCCCCTCCATTGACATCTAGCACCGTTACCAGAGGCTCAAAGTAATGAGGTTACCTATTCTTGGATTAGTACCTAGAGAATCTTGAGCTAAATAAACCTCTTCCTTTATAATTTAATTGCCATTGTATTTCATAGTAGTAATGTGAAGCTGACTAATGCACAGACTGTAATGTAACAGACAGGTTAAGTGTGCCACATGCATTGATTCAGTTACTCCATAATCTTGTATTAATCATACAGTATGTGCCAATTTCTGTTCTCTGTACTCTATACTCGTATCAATAGCTGGGAAAGGTGCTTAGTCAAAAACTGACCTCAATCAATCAAAGGTCAGAAAGATATGGAAAAAAGTATCTGATATTTTGACAGAATAGAATGATTTTTCAACCTATTCTTTCTCTGATCTTTCTGTATGTCTGTTTTATGCTTTTTATAGATGCATAAATGAACATCTGTTTGTGAGATCCCATGGGGAAATAAAACATTAATAATTCAGATCACTACCACAGCTCTGTTAATAGCCAGAAATGCTATAGAAAGAATATGTTTATATCCAGTAGATGCTGGTCAGCATTCATAAAAGTATACCACAATTATAAACACAAAAATAACAAATAATTTTGAACCAAAGGTCCCTCTTTTTCCCAAGGCATTAATTCAAAGAGCAGTGCTAGAATCTCTGGTCAGATTGCTTAAACAATTGAGCATATTATTTATGACTTACTCTTTAGTTTACAATGTCTTTGTTATCCTCTTTTTGCCTTACTGGTGTATGTCTTTTTTTCCCAATAGCACTATAGTGTCTTAAAACTGAAGTCACTTCTTTGAGTTTTCTTGGCTCACCTAGAATGTATTTTGGCACAAGCATACATTTACTTACAGATTGAGTGGACTTTGAAGATGCTTCTGTGGTAAAAATATAAATAGCACTAAGAGCTATAAAAAAGACTTTGTAAAATCCAGAGGAACAAGACTGGCATGAATCTATATGAATGAGGAACATTACTCAACTACTCAAGAGTGAAGCAGGGTTGTATCTTTGTCAGCAAATAACTTTCCTTCTCATGGAAGATTATATTTGATATTCTCACACTTTCCATTATGGGTTATCTTAAAGGGAATTTAAGAATGTACCCTTTTGTCTCCCACTAGGAATTCCATCCTATTTTGTGCCCATTCATTTTTATCACTGAGGACAAATTCAGACCTTGACAATTGCCTGACTGACTCCTATAAGCCCAGAAAAAGAAAGTAGAATACTAAGTGCCTGATGATGAGTAGACAGAACATAAGTAAATCTCACCAACATAATTGGGCTTGAAAAATTATACCCTTAGCTAGGATAGTAGTTCAACCTATCCCTATTGTACAGACATCTGGCCACTACAGAGGAACCAATTTGTAATGTTAAAACAACAGAAAACACCTTGGTGGAAATATTTGTTTTTATCTGTATTTTCAATCTCTTCTAAGCTTCTCTTTTTGGAAAAGGAAAATACAAGAATATTTTAAAAAAATTTGTAAAAATGAAATCAAATCCAATGTTTAAGTGACTATAGAACTTGAAACAGTTGAGGAGCACAAGCTCAGAGGGTCCTTGATCTTTTCCCTTCTATGTTCAATGCCACCACTCTTAAAGAGGAAAAATCACACAGAACTATGTCTAGCTAAATGATGCAGAACAACCTGGCCCAAATTTAAGGTTGTACTTTAACCTGACACTAGGATTATTTAACCAGACACTAGAGTCCCTCAGGGACTCTAAGCAGAAGCTGGGGTGAAAGTGAGGGTGAACTTTGCCAAGGAGCATGGAGGATCACACAGGGGAAATCAAGTCACATAATGCAAATCCTAATCAATTCATAGTAAAGCCTTCCATTTCCTTTTTTGTTCACACTTGTTGGTCCCAATCTCATTACTTCATGTTTTTCTTCAACTTCATAGGTAAGAGAAAGTAGTGGTTGGTCGTTATATCCTACAAATGGCAGCTTCTCTTTCTCTTTTTCCTTATTCTGTGAAGTTTCTCTAATTGTAATTTCATTTTTCACTCAGTGAAGAGTATTGGACTTCAATGTAGCTTAAGATTAGACTTTGAGAAGGTAGACTATGGACCAATATATAAGTCTAGGAATTGTGTCTCGCTGATTTACAGCCCTAATGCTTCCCAAATCCCAAGGATCCAGCCTCACCCTACTTTCCCCTGCCACAGCCTGTTATAATTCTTGCCACACTGGAAAGTGTGTACCATGAAGAGATGAAAATGTCTCCCAGAGGGACATGGAGGGTCAACAAATCCTAATCACATGATAAGATTTTAGGCAACAGCCATTATTACAGAAACTAATTCCTAATGTGGGTAATTACTGATGTCATTCTAACTTCCTGCATAAGTATTTAGTAGCTATCTTCAAGACAATTTGAGCTGAACACCTTTATGACACAAAGTCCTAAGGACCTGAATATTCTTTATCTCTCTCTCTATCTGTCTGCCTCTCCTTCTGTCTCTCTGTCTCTGTCTGCCTCTCTTTCTGCCTCTCCGTCTCTGTGTCTATGTCTGTGTCTCTCTGCCTCTCTGTTTTTCTCTCTCTCTCTCTCTCTCTCTCCAATAGCCAGGTACTCTTTGTACTGATACACCTCACACTTCTGTTTATTAAAAAGCTAATATATTCAGAAACAACAAGGACCAACTCATTCAGTCTCTTACTATATACAGGGGTAAACGAACCACAAGGAACTTACCCAACATCAAATAGTAGTTGGGGAATGAAGCAAGTTCTGATCTTATCCAATCTTTGTAGCAGTATACTTTGGGATGTTTTTTCCTATGAGCTTTCAAGGGTTTAATGTGAGAACTCCTGTGGGTAAGGGTCACTTCTCCTCCCGTCAGACAGCAGCCTCATCACAGACCTTGTTAGGTGAAGTCAGAAAAGGTGATTCTAGGTTTCTATTCTCTCTGCTACTATTAGACAAAGACAAATTCAATTTTCTGGGAAAAAAGTTGGCATTTCTGTCTTGATGAGAGAGCATGACTGAGGGATATTTCAGTTTTTGAAATAATGCTACTGCTGACTAAGGCATTCAAATGCTGGTGAACTAGTAGAAAAAATGTGGTTTTTGGTGACAAACAGCACAGTAGGACTACTAAAACCACATATATAAGGTCCTTGGTTAGTTCCTATATTAGTCACTTTTCTGTCACAGGAAAAAAAAATCTGATACCTGCAATTCAAGGAAAGATTTATTTGGCTCATGGTTTCAGTGAGTTTTGCACATAGTTGGCTAGCTCCAAGAAGAAACACGATGATGGAAGGGCACAGTGGATGATAAGTGCTCACTCCAAGCAATCAAAGAAGCAGAAAAGGGTTACAGTGCTCCATATAGTACCCAAAGTCACGTAAACATGACCTTCACAGACACACCAAAAGTATGTCCCACCTCTCATCTACGCAGCTCCCAAGTCAAGGTGACTCAGTGTAATTGCACCACTGAAATTCCAGTGCTAAAACCCTCCAGTGAGTGATAGAAGCATAGACAAACAGCAAGTTCAGCCTAGGCCACCTTGTTTCCCTCACGTAGGCCCTCCAAGTCACTTCAGTCCCCACTTGCGCTTGTTTACAAATCAAGTATTAACTGCAGGATGTCTTCTGATCTATACACTTATTAATTTTTATTGTCCTTTAAATTTGATTTATTTTATGTCTTGGCTACCAGATCTACCTGTGAGCATATTATTTTTCGAAAAATAATTATTTGATTTTTTAATGTTCTCTTGCTTTGCACATGATGTTGTGCAATAGTATCCAAAAATACTTCTTAACTAGTTTCCATTGAAACTTTTCTGCACCTGATTTGCATATGTGGTGCTTCCTTTAATATATCCGGGGCTGCATAAACAGGAGAATTGTTTCTCTCTTAAATACACAGTTCCTACTGTGTCATGGAAGATAAGAAAATTAAATTAAACTAATACCTGGTATTTATTAAGCATTTATGTCAGGTATTATAATTAGAATTGCATTATCAACATCACCTTCAAAATGAACAAATTATAAATATCAGCCTTCACAGGATGATCATGGGGATTGAATAATATTCTTTAAATTGTAAAACATGATTGAGATATGAATCAGGACTGTAATCCAGTTGAAGAGAGAGGAAGATGAGGAGGAGGAGTGGTTTTATCATAATGATTGGATTTCACTTTGGAATGCTTGAAGGTCTGGAGGATGAAATATTTAAGGAGTAAATTTCAATGACAGAAAATCCACTTTAGGAAAAACAATGCAATGCCAGATTTTGGCAGAGAGAAAAACAGAACAAGTGAGGGGTACCTAAAATAAATTTTGAGCTGCTGATAAGTGCTAGCCACTTTCTCTTTCTGCCTAGAGCCACTCCTGTTCTTTCTATAAAACTGTGAATGGTATGCCTTTGATCTTGCATATTTTTCTTGATCCAATCATTGTTTTCTTTTCAATCTAGTCCCACTTATCCTGAGGGCTGCTGATTCAACAATAGATCTAAATGCTCAAGCTTAAATCATATATATTTTCACTTGTTTTTAAAGGAAAGCTTTGTAATTCCTGTAAGAAATGAATCATTAATTCTGCCATGACATTATATATGAAATCTACCCAGGAGGTCCCAAATACTCTCCAATTCAAAGGAGTCTAAAGTTCAGCAAACCAAGCTGATGTAGTATTATATTTGCCCTTTAAAAAAGGTCAGAATATTGTTCAATTGATGCCAACATCCATGAACTAAATGAAAGGGGGCCTGAGAAGATTGGATGTGGTTAAGGGTTTTACTGAATTCATGAGTCTCCTCTGTCACTGTAAAATAAAACTCCCTAGCAAACCTTCTTGAGTATAAATCCTGGAATATTTTGACACTGGATATGAGTAGTCAGTGGGAATACTTTCACCAAGTATGGATGGGCGTAACTTTATTTTTAAGTTTTTAAAACTCAGTATATTATCTCCTTTACCCATTTTATTTTCTGAAGAGTCAGTGAATAAAGGAGATTTATTTATGATCAAGTTTAATTAAGCCTATGGCAAAATCAGAGTTAATAGTCATGATCTGAAAAGTGTAGTTTGGTGTTATGATATTTGCATGAATATTTAACTTTTCTAGCTTGCTACTTTGGACAAGGCTAGAACCTATTTCAGATCTTCAATTTGCATTCTTTGTTGCATTTGTCCTCAATGATAATGCCTTAATTTTTTATGCTAAAATACTATTCTTTGCTATATGTCCCCTATCTTCAAAAGAATACTTTAAATTAATTCTTAGATAATTTTCAGAAAGATAAATCATAGTATAATTTCTCCAAATAAGGAACGGTAGTATTTCTCTCTGTCACTCTTTCTCTTTCTCTTTCTCTTTCTCTTTCTCTTTCTCTTTCTCTTTCTCTTTCTCTTTCTCTTTCTCTTTCTCTTTCTCTTTGTCTGTCTCTGTCTCACTCTCTTTTTCTCTTCATTCCCTGGGAAACTCGTTCATACCTTTTTGACTATATTTTTATCAATCAACATACTTGTAAATAATCTTGGTTTTATCTTGATAGCTACTTTTCTTTTGATCATTAGCTCTGTGCTGCTTGAACCACTGTTCAAGATCAACTTTTCCTTCACTATGAAAATTTTGCTGTAAGTGCTGTTCTGGACCAAGTCATTGGTGCATTGTGAGGACATTTTCTGTCTTGTTCAATATTTTGTCATCACTCTAGATAGATATTAATTCATTGATGAGCTTATCACTGACAGGCAGGACTTTGCAAAACCTATCCTGGAATTAGGGTGTACCTGTTCCACCCTCTTTCCTCAGTGCAGAGCTCAAGAACACGACCAGTCTCTGCCAGGCATTGAAGTCAAGAAGAAGGAGGCTTTAGGAAATGGGGAAAAAGAATTTGGAAGAAGTTTTCAGTATTCTTTGTCACATCTTCCTTAAATTTTTTCTTTTAATTTATTTACCTGCTTTGGAAAATAGAGGAAATTACTTGTTTAACCTTTAGCTTTAAACAACTTTACTTTCTTCTTTCATGTGCTCCTTCCTTCTTTACTTTCTGTTAATTTTCAAAGTGCTTTTATGAAAATGGTTTGTGATCATCTCAAAAACTTATGATATATTAGTAAAAAGGCACAGCAGCTCCATAACAGAAGGGACCTGAAGGAAGCTGCATTTGTTAAAGCATAAACTATGCACCAAGTTTTATAGAATTTATCTCCTGGGAGAGATTAATGCATCACCTGTGGTGGAAGCTTGGAACAAGACCCAGTACAGAGATGGCAGAGAAAATGAAAGTCATATGGGGAAAAAGTCCACCAAGAGAATAGATGTTTAAAAAACATGAATGATTAAGGGAAAAATGGAATGAGATTGCAAAACAGTTGAGCTAATTGTAGCTGTCGATGAATATCATCAGTGGCAAAACTAAAGGGTTGGGATCCAAGCAAAACTAAGTATGCAGTGTTAAAGAGGTTCTTGTGTCAAAGGCATGTGCTTGGTCTTGATCTGCATGGTGTCCATCTCCCTGGTAAAAAGAAAATGGAGTTTGCGATACGGATATTTGCCTATGTGTCATCAGCATGCAAGAGTTTCTCAGGACCTGGGTGCTGGGATTATGGTAAGAGCCCATGGGTCTCAGGCTGACAGACAAGCCTTACTGCCTTTCTACCACCTCCCTTCATTGAACTTTAATGGAATAAAACATGTATATCAATAATTCACACTCTTATATTCCCAACTGTACCTATATTCATAACAAAATTTTCCAAGACTACTTATTCTACTTATACTTTATCTGTTGAATTTCTACTTTCCTTACCGACTGTTCTATTTTTATTAAGAGTGACTGCTTTAAAAGATGCCCTTTTCTTAATGAAATCCACCCAAATAGTTTTCACTGCCCTATTCTTTCCCATTTTCTTTCCTCTCTGTCACATAGTCTACCTGGTATCTACCCTTTACCTTGCTGTCATTTAACCCACAGTTCATTATTTGTTATTCTTTAAATGCATTTGTGTTAATTTCCTCAGAATGTCCTCATTGCCAGCTTTCTTGTTCCCTGCAGATTTCCTCTGGCCAAATGTCACCCTAAGTGGCCTGTACCTTCAGATTTCTCTGAGCATTTGTTTAGACCCTATCAATCATTATCTCACAATAAACAACAGTTTTACAAAGGGAGAGCAAGCCTGGCCCAGTGATTGATGCTCCTGGAATCCTGTCTTTTCTCCTTGTAAGAATCACCAGGGCCGTCTTATTTTGAGGGCTCTGGCTGTACCTACCTTGGCTTACAGGGAGACAAGGCTAACCTGTCAATATAAGGGCCTCTCTTCTTTTTCTCTTACTGTATTTCCTTATCAGTTGTGACAGTATGCCACAATTAATGATAGCAGAAATACCCATGTTTGATACCACATGCATCACACTTAGGCATGATGGATTAGCAATCAAGGAAATTAATTCTGCTATTACACAGTAGCGTTTGAACTTTGAAGTTAGGCAGTTGTATTGTATAAATTTCTGTTATGAATCAGGCATAACTATAGCATTAGAGATGCTATTTAGATGCAGAATAATTTCAACATTGTTAGCTTTTTAGTATCTCAGACAATGATTTGCAATTTTTTCTATCAATGTCCTTTCCTCCAGAGGAATATAAAAATCATCAAATTTCAAGGGCAGAAAGACATTACATAATGTTATATATTTTTGATTGAGTAAGTAATATCTCCAATTGACTATTCATGATTACAGATCCATTAAAAATCAATAGTTTCTGGAATGAGCAATTTAGATTTGATGGAAGCTATCAGACTTATTGTCCATAGTTCTTTTAATTCAAAAAGTCCTACAATAACCAAAATCCACTTGGTTAGCTCTATTTACTGCTGTTTTTCACCTTAAAGATTATTTTATAAACTTTTGTACCAATAACTCAGCTTTGAAACTCTGTTTTACTTTCCTCATAATCTTGATTTTCTAGTCTTTTGTATATGTTCATTTGAAGCCAAATATGGCCTGAGCTGCTGACTAATGACCAGAATCATACCAAGTAAAATAAAAATGTTGTTCCAAGGCATTGCAAACAATGAAGAGCCATAAAATGTTTTCATCAACTTTTGTAACGTATTTCACGGGGAGGCAATTTTATGTTAATAATCTGAATACACTGTCAAAATCACATTTCTATAGACAATGTAGGATAAAAAAATAACATTGATGGATCTATTATTGAGGGTTTTTTTTTGTTTGTTTTTGTTTTCCCCAAGTAAAGCCATTCTATATACGGCCACTGTGGTAAGAAGCTGTTTTACAACTGGTTTAACTCAAAGATAGATTGGATTTGATCTGTAGGGTTTAGCGCAGTGGTGGCAAACTTTGCCATACATGCTGGATCAGGCTCTTTGTATCACTGAAAGTTCGAAAAGGTTTGCCATCACTAGCCTAGAGGTTCAAATGAGAAACAAAATGTATTTTTGTAGGATGGGAAACTCTTGGTGAGAACATAAGGAAAGAAAGGATCAGACCAGTGTTCATATTTTACCTTTCCCGTATTATGGGACTCTATCCACTAGTTTTCTCTAGTATGTCCTCCTTGTTATTAAGCAGAATGATTCATATGAAAATACCAAAGGAGCAAAACTCCACAAATTCTAATGAGCATCTCCCTCCTAGATACTGCATTTATTCTAGAATCACGATAGCAACAGTGTGGATCATAGATGGCACAGTTAAATTGTGTAATAAAAAAGAATTTGCATCATACATCAGAATCCTTTTAAGTTCTCAGAAGACTATCTGCGAAACTTTATAGACTAATTTCCAAATAGTTTAGCCACACTGATTTCCATTGTCTTGATTTAACTTATTAATTATGAAATATTATTTATCCTTTAAGATGATTTTAACAGAACCTATACCAAGATATATAACTTCAAATTCATTATTAAATATGTTAAAATGCCAGATCTATTTACACCAAATTTTTTTTTTTTTTTTTTTTGCAGCACCAGTGATCCAACTCACTACCTCGCGCTTGCCAGGCAGGCGCTTAGGCCGCTGAACTAAATCCCTAGTCCTTGTGTTTTTGAGACAGGGTCTTGCTATGCCATTCAGGCTGGCCTTGAGCTCACTTTGTAGCTCAGGCTGGTCTCGAACTCACAACAACCCTCCTGCCTCAGCCTCCCGAATGCTGAGATTACAGGAGTATGCCACCAGGCCCGGCTATTTCCACTAATTCTAATACTGTTTTGCAACTTTAACTGTCATTTCTTCCTAGTAGTTTGAGTGAATGAACTGTTTCTTTATTGGGTACATGAGTAAACAAGTTTCCATGTTTCTGTTGTGTTGTTTACCTAGTTAAACACACACCTATTGGCTCTTTTTATAAGCTAGTAGCTGAGCTGGTGACTGGGAATTAAGGATAACAACAAAGAGATTATGATGTTTTTCATGCCTATTATATCACAAGATAGATTTGTAAATTTCAGTTGAATTTATGCTCAAAAATTCTACCAAAGTTAGAAAGAATGCATTTATCAGTCTTATGTAAAGCAATCATACACTGAATTCAAATGTTGAGTACATTTGTATTAAATCCAAGACTACCACCTAGAATCCCTATATTTAATTCATTGTATTTGCTAACACACTGACATATTTTCCATTTTTCTTAATAGTCTCAAAATCAACCAGATATGCCAAATACTGTTAGTAACAAAGAATACTGTAATATAATGTATCTAAAATTTAATAGAAACTCTAAATAAAATTTAAATTTCCATAAAATCATACCATCTTAACAACTGCTTCCCTAATTTTTAGGTACATTTGATAAAAAAAGAAAATCAAATAAATATTTCAAATAAAGGAAACCAAATGTTTCATTCATTTAACATACACACAATCTCAGAAATTAGATGTACTTATTCTTTTAATGTAGACCTTTTGTTATCGTGTTCATCTGTTTTCCTACTCTAAAGCCCACTATAAATTGAAACGTACCACAAAATAGGTAATACATGAGAACAAAACAAAAAAAATGGCTGAGAACTAGAAACTATGCTTAAATCTTGTTTCCTGATCAGTCAGTCATGTGACCATGATAGTGCTGTCATGTTCTTCAGTCATTTGATCAGGATGGTGATGAGGAAGGAAGGAACATGTTTCAATGAATTTAAAAAGTAGAATTTTTAACCTGTCACAGTGACAACAGCATAATTTATGTCCATAGAGTTAGGTGAGGATCTGGATGTTAGTTCCAGAGAGTGATGTGCTTCCTTAAAATCTTTCACTAAAATCACTGTTTACATGTGAGTGTGTACCATTCAGACTGCAACAGAGAAGAATCTCAATATGGTAGTACCAATTTTGTGCTATTATTTCTATTTTACAACATGCAAATTACTTTGTTTGTGGTTTGTAATAATTGCATAATGTAAATAGGGTGAGAGTGAATATGTAAATTTTCTACATGAGCTTAAAGTACAAGGTTGATTTTCTCAATATACCAAGCCTTGTTACTCAAATTCCAGATTCCAATTCAAGTCAACTATGTAGTATATCATTGACTAATTTGATTATTTTTAAATATGTACCTTTTGAAAACATAAACCATGCTGTGTTGAAATTAAGGTGTATCACTGAGAGATGGAATTAGATTTGGATGACCCATAAAATCTATTGATCTTTTGTTTTCATAATCATTGCTCAGAAAGGGAGAGCGACTGTGAAGGTCAGTACACCATGAATCTAGATCATAAGAAGGAAAAGCTGAGTAACGGGGAAAATCTTCTGATGACTTTTAATTACTCCTGCTTTTTTTGCTTCTAATTTATCTTTCTTCTGCTCTTCAGGGTATCGCAGTTCATCACAGCTTAAATGCTTATTAAGCAGTGTCCAGTTCTTATGGCTGAGACCCTCAGCTCTTCTGGTAAGTGACCAGGTCACCATGACTAATACAAACAGTAGGTCACAAAAGAAGTTAAATTAACAAAGTAGAGTTTTTTCCTTCTCATTTAACATAATATTAATTTTTTAAAAATTACTCAGTATTCTCCAATTAGAGTACGCAGGACTATAATAAAATATAGTGAATATTAAGTTTTAAAAATATTACAGTAAAAGACACATTGTCATTAACATCGCATAAAGTATTTTTAACTTGGAACAGACCTACCTCATCATTCTTGCCACTTCTGAAGCAGTTTGCTGTTTACATTTATGGCAATTTCTGTCAAAAAAAATATTGCAGTGTGTGTTCATCTACTTTATTTACCCAGACTGACACTATGCAACTTCTGGCTCTTCTCCAAAGTCAAAATGATCATGAAAGGTAAACATTGTGAATTGATTCAGGACATTGTGGCGACCAGACAGTTTAACTAACGACACTCACAAAAGAAGACTTCCAGAAGTGCTTCAAAAAGTGACAATTATCATGAGATAAATATTTTTGAAGTGACAAAGTATGTTTTGAGGAGAGTGGGAGGCAATGAGTTTTTTACTGAAGTGCATTTTTTTAAAAATTTAAACATTCACCATATGCTTCCACGACACCACTATATTGATGAGTAAGAACACAGGATTCCACACCACACTGCCTGGGTTCAGAGCTTAACTACCACTAGCCATATGGTGTCAGCAAGTTACTGAACTTCTGTTCCTTAATTCCTCTAGTGGTGAAATAAATGTACCTAGACTGTTATTAGAATTAGTTACTCATTATATAAATTGCTTGTAAAAATGCCTGATGCATAATAGAGTACATATTGAGTTTACTGGCATAATGTAAAATGAATTTATTTCATCCACAAACAATGCTAATAACAGAAATTAAATTGCTTACATGTGATGAAAAATTAGGAAGCAGTTGAGCCAACATTTGAACTCAAGCTGACTCTAGAAACTGTAATCATTGTATGATGATTTTAACTGTTTGGAGATGATAATTATCTCTGTGTGGCAAAGGTCTAATGTTATACCTAACAAGCAGAGATAATTTTGGAAACTGCCTCATACAAGATATGCGGGGGCAGTGGTAAATATGCCAGCATCCCTCTAATCACATTCTACACACAGCTTACTTCTTTGTGCACATGTGTTCAATTCCTGTTTCAAAATGATAGATTTCTTAGCGAAGATCCACATTTCTGATGAATGTAGTTGCTAAATACCCATGTGCAGAGATTATTTTTGCAGTAATTCTGTCTCATAGGAATAAAACCCCATTTCTGGAAATAAACAAATTTTCAGACAACGTAAATTTATTTTCATTAAAACTGTCGCATTAAAGATAGGTATTTGGACTCCCCTTTGAGCAACTAACACCACTGGCTTGAAAAACCACCCTAGGTTATCTGCTTATTCATCCCACAGTATATTTTAAATTTCAAATTAGAGAAGAAATACAGGCTTTGTGTGACTCATGCAGACAGACATCTACAAAGAATTATAGATGATAAAAAAATTGTTACACAAAAATTCAGAAGAAAGATAAAGGACATATTTCCAGATAACAGAGAACTAATCAGAGTGGTAACTGAGTTACCAAGCAATGGTTAAATTGTATTTAGAACTCTGTGATGAGATAGCTTAGAAAGATCTCCACCAAAGTTTATTGAAATAAGCTCATTTTTGACTTGTGAAACTAGATTGTGGTTATCTAGAAATAACATCTCCTTATAATGACAGATAAATTGAATGATAATTTAATATATTCTGTATGGAACACAGCTGTTCTATAGTGATCATTAAGCCTATACATTTTCTTGTTAAACTGAATACTAATTCAAAAAGAGATTGAAATTTTACAAAGAGGCTATTCATAAGAAACATCGGTCACTCTTGATAATATGCATCATAATTAGTTTTATGGATATTACACTTAATGTTCAGTGTAGGGAAGGAATATAATACAAATCTTGAGGCCTTCAGATATTGAATCTCATACAGAAAATAACTTCAGAAATCGTATTTCATTCTTCAGCTTCTTTCCCTCATAATTTGGTTCTGATTGGGAAAGAAAAATCTCTGAAGATTCTGAGGTTCAAATCATATTAGCACTCCAAAGTTTGGATGTGTCTTCAAACCTCCTGGGCTTGAAAATATTGGCTGGAAATGCCACGAACAACAGCTTCTTCACAGCGTTTCTGGCAGTTCTACGCCTGCTCCTGGCTGGAAGTTCAAGTGCAGAGACGCATGAAATTGAACAATGATAATAATAAAAACTTTTCTGAAACCATTTTAAAGCTGCAAAAAAGCAGGATTTTAGGTCTATCTAATCTGGAGGAATGGCTCAGGTACAATTTTATAGTCAAATGGATTCATCTCCTTTCCTTCTTTCTCACTTGGTTCCTCTTGCTTGGTTATTTTACCCCTTTATTAATGAATTTGAACTTCAGCACCACTGGACTGATACCTACTAATTATTTGGAGTTTGATTAGTTCATTTGTTGGCTAGCAAGACCCCTTTGTTCTGTCCTTTCTTTGTGAGCCATGCAAATTGAATTCAATGCATTTTGATCTTCTCTCACATTTATGTTATAAAGCAGCTGGTTAAAAATATTAGGTGAAGAACAATGAATTGTGAAGATTGTCTCAGCATTTCCTTATTTCCACAACTTCTCCTTGTATTATTGTGGAAGAATGCATTAGAGTCTACATCCAAATATTCCCTGGGGCCATTTCTGGAGAAAGAATCTTTATATAAAAAGGTGGATACTTCAGCAATACAATTCTAATGAGAATTCATATCTGTGGTTTCCACATCCATGTATCCAACCAACTGTGGATTAAAAATATTTGGAAAACATTGCCTCCCTATCAAAAATACACACATTCTTATTTACCCATTATTCTCTATAGAATACATAATAATAGCTATTTACATATAATTTGTATTGTATTAAGTATTATAAGTTATCTTCTGGAGACATAAAGTATGTGACAAGTGGTTATATTGGTTATATTCCAATACTATGTCATTTTATATAAGGGAATTGTCATCTACAGACTTGTTATATGGAGAATTTTGGAATCAAAATGCTTGGATTTCAAGGAAGGGCTGTACTGTCCCTAACACAGGAGGCTGATAAAGAGTAAATAGATATAAGTTTGTCTGTCCCTCTTTTTGTACATTTTCTCTCTCTCCACTCTCAAAGGACTATTAGTTTTTGGATGTTAAATTAAAGTCCTTTGGGAAGAAGAGTAAACTTGAATGAATGATTTTCTAAAATTCAAAATTTTCCTAACTGGATGTTTAGGGTACCATTAACATAAGTAGATGTTAGACATTACCTGCCTGTCACAAAGAAGGAGAACCTCCTCCGAGTCATCTGTTAATGCAACTGAGAGAATCCTTGGCGGCATGTCGATTCAGGGCCTCTCATGTCTGACATGTAGTTTGAAATGTTGCAGATGGGAAACAGTGAATAAAAGATACAGTTATTCTTTTAAAAACTGTGATTTTATGAAAGTGAGTCCAAAAGTTCTTAATATTCTTCAGTTACACATACATGTTCAGGTGCCATAAGAGGCTTTTTTTTTTTCTCTCTGCAAAACATCGAAGATCCATTAATATTTTGTTCACACCTGACATTTTGTGTGGTCATAAAAATGCTCTGCTCATTTTTCCTTCCAGACATATTCATTTAATCAAGGATTATTTTTATGTAGACGAATTATGGTGTTTAGAAGTTTCCAAAGGAGTTTGCTTTCACAGTAAATACTGATGGTTTTAGCCTACCGAGTTGTTTATAGCAGTTTGTTTTCTTACCTCAAGTCTGTAAGTCTACTTTTAAAAGCAGCAGGGCTGGCAAACCACGAAAGAACTATTTTTTGGGCAATTCAGTGACTCGAATTGCTAGAAAAAAGAGAAAACGACGAATTTTAAGGGAGAAATCACTATTGACTTGTTCATACAGTAGATGGCATTTGCCTTCATCTGTGGGATAATTGCACCCAAGGACTGCAAATCCATTGCAATATAAGACTTTCTTTACAAGACGGTTAATGCACCATCAATCAGCTAGTAGGGATAGTTTCTGTGTTGCAGTCTAAGTATGTTTTCACTCAGCTCATTTGCACTTCAAAGCTGAAGTCAATAATTCAGGCCCAAGTAGGTGCAATTTGGGCTATTTCCCTTTTGTAGCATATGAACACAAGCTGAGAAAATCTCTAAATTCATTTGCACAGGGCATTACTAGCCAGCATTGGCAAAGCAGAGACGCTGCAAGTTTCCTATAGGTAAGTATTATTGCCATGAATAAATCCTTTGAGAGCGGAGGGCTCCAAGTAAACATGGTTTGCTCTCTATTGGTGATCAATGACTGTATTACATAAAACATAAGGATACTCTTTACAACAGATCTTAGAATCTTATCTTCACCAAAGCACTTGTGTACCAAATTAGCAAGTCTAACCAATCATCTTCATGGATTAGGAAATAGGAGTAATGAAACCATTGGGGGAAAAATGAGTTTTGTTTAGGTCAGGATAATGTGGCTAGATCATTATCAGAAGGTACAAGCAATCATTAAAGTAGTGAGAGAGGGTAGTTACAAGGTCTTTTTGTTTAAATAACATTTAATAAAAAACTTTCAATGGCCACTATAGTTGCACATAACACTTAGGGAATGTAGTGTTTTTAGCTTTGCTTTCCACTGTTTTATCGGATTCCACATGTTACTGAAGCGTGCTGAGTATATGTTTTGTGCACTGAAACCACATATCTTAAAATCCACAAGACAGTCCTACCTAACATCATACAATGTAACCCCATACCTATTACCGTTAACCTTGTCACTTAACAGTCACTGTGTTAAAGGATTTTAGGCAACCCATGTAGTTATGTGAGATATAATCACGTTTTAGTGATTAGCTGTATCCACTGAATTAGAATTGTGTGTCTGTTTGACTTATTTTTTTCAGCCAATACTTACTGAGTGCTTCCTTTGTGCCAGAAATTGCAACATACTTCGCATGCTCAACCTCATTTAATTATTACAACGTCTTTATGGACAATGCACTAGCCTCATGACCATTTTACAGATTAAAATGGTATGTCACAAAGAGGTTAGACGACTTGTAGACAGTTAAATCACTTGTTCATGTTTTTCTGGTAGAACAAAGATCTTAAATTAGAATTTCAAGGGGAAAGCTTTTGTATTATATACACTGCCTTGTGTGCCTTTGTCAGAAGGGGCTACGTTTTTAATATTTCTTGAGACACACATCAGTGACTTCTTCACAGGAGATAACAAGCATTTTTCAGTGCAAGTAGCTCACATTAGTGTGATGTCTGCCTTGCGTCTCACATGCTCCCTATGATGACCTCCCTTGCCTTTTCTTTTTCCCAGTCTCCTCATTTCCCATCTCTCCTTTTCATTTAAATCAGGTCATTGTTTTCATTACTCCTTAAACATTCCATCCTCAGTTTAAAGCTCCATATGTCTCATTGTCTGAAATACTACTTCCTTAATTCTTCTCCTACCCTTCAAAACCAGGATTGAGAGTTTCTGGGATGCCACCTCTTTACTTTGGTACTAAACAATTTCACTTTCCTCAGTTTCATGTGAATTCAAATAATTATGTACTGTTTCTCTCTGGTATCAGTAATCTTGAAGCATTTTCAGTAAGTCTTTCCAACCTGTCTTGCCCACGTCTATGATAATCCCATTCATACCAAGAAAGGATTATTTGTAATATTTATTAAATGTTATACTCCTGATCTAAACTACGTTAAAGATGTCTCCAAAAATTGCCTTAGAACTACTCTGTGAAGTACAGGTTATCATAATTGTTCTATAAGACAATAAATTTGAACTTTGAGAAATGATCAAATTATCCAAGAAAATGACTCTTCCCAATAAGAACTCATCAATCTTTGATTCAAAAGTCAAAGTTTATTTCAAGTCACATTGGTTATTCCCCTCAGAATTATATTGTTTTATTAATCATCTGCTAATGCAAACAAGAATTTCAAAGATCTCATAGTGTAGCAAAAAAGAGTGTGGAATGATTAGGTTGCATTTTATTCATAGTGGCCTGACTTAGATGGACAGCTAACCTTTATTTGGATCCTTTTAATCATGTCAAGGCAAGGCAGATTCCCTATCCTCCCTTCTTTTTAAGAAATCTCATTTCCTTAAAGGATGTTCGAATAGCAATTATGCCCCTGTGTTGCCCACAAATACAAAATCACTTTATGCACAAGTTTGTACCATGAATTTTTCCCACATTTGAACCCTTTTCCTTTGTTTCAAAATTACTGCTGTCATCTAATGAAAAGAAATAGATTCAATTAATCAGAGGAAAATTTTAGGCTAAACATAAAAAAAAATCTGCTAATGAAGAGATACATTTGACTCTAGTAGAAACCCCATTGGCTGAGTCATTTAAAAGAAGATTAGGCTCCCTGGAGATGATTCTGAGTCAACCCCAGGCCAGAGGAGAGAAGAGCAGATGGAACCCACAGGCTCCTCAGACTTTAACATGGGTGATTTTTTCTGAATTCCCTCATTTTGCCTTCTTGTCAACAAATCCTGCTATCATTTTTCTCACATCTTTGCAGTATTTTCCAGAGCTGTTAACAGAAATCATATCACAGAGAATGGGAAAAATGTCATTTTGTCATTTTCTTGGGGAGTGGAAGGGAAGAACAGGCAGTCTCTCTTTTCTGAAACTTTGAGGATGAAAAAAATAAGAGAATGAGCTGGTTGAATGAACTCCTTTGCTTAGTAGCACTATGCAGAAACAGGACTCAAATCTTTCCACTCAAACTTTCTCTCTATTAACAAGAAAGAGGAACAATCTGGGACGACATTGACACACCCAAATTTATGAGCACTAATGAGCTGCATTAGCTTAATCATTCCATTATATCTGAAAGGTAAGAGGGGACTTAATGATCATCAGGTATAACCTACTCCTTAATTCAGGAACTCCTTTTAATTACGGAATTCCTGTGAGATGGTCATTGGAAGCTCATTATTTCATTGAATTCTCCATCCCATGGTAACTTATTTCATTTACTAAGAAAGTCACCCTTTCATTGAGCTAGGACATTCATTTATTAGGATTTGCTTTCTTCATTGGAATAATAATGTCTGATGAAACAATGATAGTTAAAATAAGGATGATGATGAAAAATAACAAAAGTTTTTTCCCCTGTATGCTAACCAGGAAATAAAAATTTGTGTGCTTTTTTTAAAATTGTCACAAAAATCATTTATTACAGGCATTATGATCTGACCCCTCTTTACAAAAAAGGACTAAAACAGAATACTGGAGTTATGCCATGGAACTTTTAGATCTCATAGACTGAGAAAGAAAATTAGAATGTGATTCCCTTTGATTACAGAATACTGGAATTTATTTACTGGGTTCATATTTCAAAGTGCTTCTATATCTCTTTTGAAGCATTCAGAATATATTGTCTCCTCACTCTTCTTTTTTTCAGTTTACACATCCAAGATAACTTAAATTATTTTAATTAATATAACTTTTAGCCAGCACATAATTGTGCTAGACTTTATTTTAGAAGTTTCTGGTTTTGTGAAACTAATAGAAAGAAATTCAAATTGGAAGTAATACTGAAAATATGGCTTGAAAAGTGCAGCATGTAGAAGATTCTACAGATACTTCATCACTTTTACAGTTTATGAATCTTCAAAGTTATTCAGGTAAAGATAATAGGCATTAGAAAAATATCAAAGGATACAACTTTAAGGAAAGAACCACATTGGAAAAGACAACATTTTGAGTTTCAGATGCAAAGGATTATTAACCTGAAACTTCAGCATTTTCTTGGAAAAACTGCCACCAGAACTTAATGTAAATGATTCACCTGCTCAGTATGAGGACATAGCACAATACCTTGCTCCATGTGTTGAAATTTTAGTGAATGTGCTCTAGTCTCACAAACCCTGGGGGCAAATACATATAGCAAGTCTCATGAGGATTCAAGAACATCACCATAAATGACAGAAGTAATGTTTCCAACAGGGCCCAGGCTTTCAGGTTAGTCAGGAAGAGAAAAAAAAAACTAGATGTGACTGTCTTTAGGTAACCATAGAAAAATCAAAGAGCAGAGGACCAGAGGATGTGTAGGCATTATTCACAGGGAACAGTGGGAGTTACACTGAGTCCATGAGCTCTGTCTGCGGAAGCCTTGAACTGAGACTCTGGAGGTGAAATCTGATGCTGTTGTGGGAATTGTGCTGAACAGGAGTGGAACTTTGAGAAAACTCCTGGGGCCAATGGGGAAGTAAGCTTGCATGCTTTTGTTGAAGTCCTACACATTCCCCACAGTACCAAGGCCAGTGCCTAAAGAAGCAGACAGATCTTAACAGGGGAAATAGTAGCAGTAGTGGCAGAGTAACAAAATGACATTACAGATAAAAGAATAATAGTCAATAACATAAAGAGTCAAACATAGACATAAGGTGAACTATGGTCCTTTGCAGTTAGACCACTACTATGCTCTTTCCTGTCTTCCGTTTCAATTTTTTTTTTCCAGGTGTCTGCAGTGTTCATGGCAAGGAGGGTCTTCAAAAAGATGTTTTGGGAAACACAGGATGATGCCATGAAAAGTAGCAGTTTTAAATGAGTGAATTTTTATTACAATTCTGCTTAAATTATACAGTGTTTGAAGGAATATTTTATGATTTATTTATATGTAAAATAACTGGTAATGCAAAGTACCCTTTATATTTATTTATTTATTTATTTATTTATTTATTTATTTATTTATTTATTTTTCTGTGGCATGGGGATTCAAACTCACAACTTCCCACTTGCCAGGCAGGTATTTAGGCCACTGAGCTAAGTCCGCAGCCCTTGTCTTTTTGAGACAGGGTCTCACTCTGCTGTTCACGCTGGACTTGAGCTCACTTTGTAGCCCAGGCTGGTCTCGAACTCACAAGGGTACTCCTGTCTCAGCCTCCCGAGTGCTGGGATTACAGGCATGCTCCACCAGGTTGGCTCAAAGTACACTTTAAAAAGGTAAGATTACAAGAAAAGTTAAAATGTTCTTTTCTTATTCTATTTTTCCAATTTTCTATTCCTTGTTTCAGAGAAAATTCTTTGATTTTTTCAATTTTCTTTGTGGAGTTATATGCACAGTTCTAAGACATGTGCTAATATAATTTCCTGATTTATCAAATATAGTTATTACGCTCTTCTATGCATTGAAGATGAATATTTTACTCAGTTATAGTACTTCTACTTCACATTCAATTATAATGTAGTAGTTCAAGTGGTTATCGTTATAGTTATTTTCTTTAAAAATTCTAAAGTTTTGTATCAATACCACATACACTAAAATTCAAATGATGCAGTGGGATAGCCCCTCCTCAAAAACAGCATACAGATTTTTGAGATAGTTTGTATAATAGTTCAGTCTTAAAAAAGATTGGAATTCTCACATGTACTATAACATGGATGAACCCTAAAGGCATTAGACCAAGCTATAAGTCAGATACAGGGGCTAATCAAAACTCAGTGTATCTTTAACTTTTTTTAGAAAATTGATTATATTAAAAAACACATTGCCATCATTCACTCTCAGAATACTTTTCCTTGCCATGCTAATTCTATCTTTCTTGCCACTTTCCAAAGCAGTTCTGGAAGTTCTCTTTCAGTAATGTCTTTATGGGGTGTTACTAAAAATATAGTGAATGCTGCTGCCAAGTGCCATCTAAAGGAAATAGTCATAAAAAAGTTAGCATGTGTACTCATCTACTTTACATGCCAGATCCAGCACTGTGCAGTTTCTGGTTCTTCCCCAAATTCAAAATGAGCATCAAAAGTAAATGCTTTGAATCAATTTATGGCATGGAGGCAGCCACCTCAGTGTGACTGAAGACATTAACAAAGAGGACTTTCAGAATTGTGTCAGAAATCGTTTTTCCTCCTCTCTGCCTTCCGTGCACATGGAGAGATGAAACTTTTAGGGTCTGATGTGGTTGCTGCAACTGTATGGCTGACTTTGGTTATTAACTTGAGTAGCTGCAAATTAAAGTAAGTCATGCTCACCTTTGAAGAGTTAACAGAGTTACCGACCCTCTACCATAAAAACTGGCAAAATTTGTGATAACTGCTTTAATTTCTTATGTTCTGAAATTCATATTTAGAAGCAGGATTTTTTCATTGATGTTTTTGTGTAATTAGGACCCTTTCAATATAAAAATTCATGTCTTTCAGCAGATACTCAAATTTCCCTCATTTTTCTTTTTTTGTGTTTATTCCTACTAGAGCTCATATCTGTTGTGTGTTGAATATCTTAGATTGTTCTCCCATGCCTTTCATATTCTAGTTAATATTTTCTGTCTCTTTGTCCTTTTTTCAGTCTATGTTTATCTTGAGCACCTTTATTTTATCTTAGTATCCTTCAAATTTCTCCGAGAATACTAACTCAATGTTTTTCTAATTTTTTCACTTCTGTGAGTTATCTTAGTTTCTACTGGTTTCTAGTTTCTACTGTGTGTTTCACCTCTCTAATGCAGCTGATTTTATCTAAATGCTTGAGTGACTATAGACTATTTGTGTATTCTTAAAATGAGAAGTATTGAATTGACTTTTCCAAGTGGTGGATTGGATTATCTCAGTGCGGAATATGTAGGCTTATTTTCCTTGAAAATTTGTTTCTCAATCTGGAAGTTGGCCTAGCCAACTGATCACTTAAATTCCTCTAGACTCAGGCTTTTGTTAAGGGTTTAAAAAATAGGAAGAAATGATTCCAAGGTGCCATTACTCATATGATATTTCTAACTGTCCCCAATCAATCCATTACTCCCAGTATATAGGAATTATTTTTTGTTGTGATGATTATTGTTATTTGAGTTTGTTTGCTTTAGCTTGAATCCATGTGATGTTTCTTGTACACTTGTTAGATTCAGGAAAATGAGAGAGAAAGATGACTAGAGAAGGAATTTGTTCCTTGTTCTAAGACTGAATTTTAGACAGATCCTCTATTCCATCCACCCACTAATATTAGCCCCTATTCATAATCCATTCTTCATACCTAAGAATGTTATTCCTTTGGGATTTTTTTCTCAAATAGCAACTCCTTCCTTTCCTGTCATCAGTCCCTCAATTAATTTTAAATTCTATATTCCGCAACCTTCTTTGTTCTAATATATTGCTCCTATTCATTTTCCATCTCTCAATAAATTGAAATCTAATATAGGCTGATGGACCTTCTATTCTCTTCCTTGTCAGGGTTTATGGATTAAATTCTGTTTTTATTTCCTTATTTTAATGAGAACTGGAAGCAAATACAGACACTTGATCAGCATATTGAACAAGAGATCTCTTGGACTTATGCAAGCATAAGACTCCATTGCAGTTTGGTGTCTGAAATGTCCTCACTGTGTTTACATTGAGGGTCTTGGAGATGAATTTGGATGGTCAGAATACAGGTGGACATTTCAGTGTTTCTTGCTTACAAAGCAAGTATCAATTTCAATGTTGTTTAAGATGTTTGAAAATAAGATCATGGTGAAATTGAAGATAGATGAAAGGTGGGTTTTGCATTAGCCTTTCTTCTGTGAAAACTTTTTATTTACTTTTTTCGCCAACATGGACCTGAAAGAGTCAGATAGGATCACCTAAAATTCCATTGTTAAGCTAGAAGTTCTGCTTTTAAATATGCCTTATTTCAATAACTTAGTTGGAAAAATCTAAATAGTATTACTTGTATCAGTAGGACAAAAATTGAAAATTCTAATAGGGCCTCTGCACTTTTGAAGTTGTATCTCAAAGAATCATACATTCAGATTTTATTATCACCATTTCTGGCGTCCATAAGTATTTTGTAAGTAGTATTCTTCGGTTCTTATGACAACACATGTGATACTCTTAAAATGTTTTCATCAGTGCTTTTAAGTGACTAGTTGATGCTTAAATCTGTCTTATGTTTGGGGTATAAAAAGCCTGCTCAAAATGTCTAGAATAGACAGTGTCATAATTTCCTAATACACCCAGGGCTCCCCTCATCCAACTTCCTTTAGTAACTTAACCTGCTCTTGTCCTCCCTAAACTCCTACAATCTTTAGGGTATAGTGTCTTTGCTGTCATGTGCTTCACCATCCCTGCCATCTCACTTTGATCTTCTCACTGAAATCCACTATGATTGCCTTCATAACACTTATATGTTAAGGCCACATGAAGGTATATTTGTATTCTTTCTTTAAATTTTCAGTTTAAAGGAGAGAAGAAGGTTCTCTCCATCCATTGCTATATGCACCAGGGTAGAGGACTAGAGTATGTTCAAGGAGAACAGTTGGGAAAACACAAGAAATTTTACTGCAATGTGTGGGAAGTGCTAGAAATTCCTAGAACATAGACAAGTGGAAAACGTCTACTGAAAGCTACTGACAGGTCAATGGAGATAAGAACTGGGCTTTGGTATAGTGAGGCGGTACTTCATAAAATACAGAAGATATTTCAAGTTGAAATGTAAATCTCCTTATAATTATCCATTAAAAAAGAATGACTCATGCTCATCAAAAATTCAATAGACATATACTGTATAAAACATCATGCTTAATATTATGAAAAATGTAATAGTAACTATCCTTCAAGAAAACTGTATATGATAGACATAAGCAAACTTGTGAAAAAAATGGAAAACAGTAAAGGTTTGACACTATTTTGTTGAAGGCAGCATAAATTCTTTATGATTGAAAGGATACAATTTATTTGTGGCTATAGTTATTTTTTTTCTACAACTTGGCCATTGGACCTTCATAATCCAGACCACCCTTATTCCCACAGGAGGAAGCGTAGAAGATGAACTATGACAAGGACAGTTTCTACTCAGCTCTATTATTGCCAAGGGTAGGGAATAAGATAGTTTTCATTAGTTGGAAGTCAGCTGAGGTTGGAAGGAAGTGTCTATTAATAACTCTTGGTTGCCTGTTAAAATAAGAAGACCACCTGGAATTAAATATTTTAAATTATGCCAGCTGCCAAGTCACCTAGCCCAGTTCCAAAGCCAAATCTTTGTAGTGATTTTCACCTAGGAAGACTTGAAGGTACTATTCTAATCCTTTAGTTCTCTTTAAAAACTACCAATAACAATGGACTACTGCTGATTCTTTGACACACCTCTGGATGTTTCTTTAGACATCTTTGACTTTTAAAAAGTTCTGTTCATTAATGTGTTGGGTCATACACATACAGGATATGGCATTTACAATAGAGCCTCCCATTTAGGCATCTTGCCAAAAGAAAGGTCATCCTGTGATTAATGTCACTCATTTCATTAGAAAGAACATGCCAAGCTACCTCTAGGTACAGCGTAGATATTCTAATCAGCAGAACTGTTGCCTTTTCTGTTGTCATTGGTTTCCGGGTTCTAAAAGTTCAGTAAATACCTTCATTTTTAGCTTGCAAGTCCACAGAGTGAGAGATGGAAATGTTTCCTTGAAACCAAGACATATAACACAGGTAAAGTTTTCAAACGTGGACAAACCCAACTGGCACCTGCTTGGTTTTGCATAGGCAGAGCGGATGAGCTGTGAAGGAAAGGAGGTTACTTGTAGGACTGTAAGGCCTTGTGCTGCACAACTTTCAGAGGTGAGGTTTACAGACTACAGTGAGTAGAACTCTCTGGAGAGTGTATGCTTTGGTTAAAACCAGCAAAACTAGAGCTATGTATTTAGGGAAATGTATATTCCCATTGATACATAAAATGGAAATTTGTATCAAATATTTAGGCACTACTGTGTTCCTAACATAAGGATTCTTGTAAGAAATTTACAAAAGAATTTTAAAAACTTAAATGTCTGCTTCACAAAAAAATTTTAAAAATGCTTCATGCCATCTGTGGAAATCAAATATAAATGATTATTTAATTTATTTAAAGTACAATAGTCACACATTGTGTACATTTTACTACAGTGAATATTTTGGAAAATTTTGTGATAAGTTAGGCAGTATCCTCAAATGAGGTAGGGATCTGGAAAAAAATGAAGATAAATAACCATTTGATGGAGTTATGTAAGAGCAGAAAATAGAGAATGTGCATTGAACATGAAGGTATCTATAGAGCCTTTTAATTACAAAATAGAATGACAGGTTTAGCGGTGTAGACCACACATGATGTATAACAGCATTATAATTGATGATAACTATCATCGTGTTTTCAGGCTATTCAGATTTCTTTAGATAGGCATGTCTGTTTTCATGTCTTTAGATCTGAGTTGCATGGTTTTAGACAGATAATAGACACCTTGATCTAGTACAATTGTGAGCACATACGTGGTTTAAATGTGGACAGATTATGATAAAAAATTTAAAAAGAAAAACAAAAGATGAAGAGAGGGAAATAAAGTAAGAAAAACAAAGAAAGAAGTGATGAAAACACAGGCTATGTGATGAAGGACCAATTATTATCCTAAAGTTATAGTGACAAATACAAAAAGTTGATTGATTTATTAAATATAATTTATTTAAACTTTTAACATCAAATACAATCATGCTTCTTTGAATCAAAGCTAATTTTAATCTCTGGCATTGTCTTTAATATATTTAAACTACATGTAATATAAACTTCAGTCTAGGACTTCCTTGTGCCTGATAAATGTCATGATGGCAGTTCTATCAAATTCTCCCCTAAGCAAAATAATTTTTCAAAATGAAAGAAAAGGGAAAATAGATTCCTGATTAATTTATGTGGCCATTGTTCTTCCAATTAACAAAACCTCCACTTATTTTGGAGCATAATACATCAAACACACACACAAAGATAGAGAGCAAGTTTTCTTAAATGTTTATACATTTGTATATCAGAAAAAATATATATATGAAGTACAAATCACACTTTAATTGGCAAATAAACTACCCACCACTCAATCCTTTAGTCCTCTCTTCATGAGTGCTCCAGAATTTGATTCAATCTGGAATCATGTTCCGCTACAGTAGCTACCAGAGCTAGCCAATTATCTGTGAAGGTTTCTTCTTGGATGCCCTCAGTTAGCTCTGTTCATTCAATGGAAAACTTGTGGTACTGAATTCATTCTAAATGACAGGCAGAAAAACCTGTACTATTTGAGTGGCAACTTAAAAACACAATGCAAGGTATTCAATTTAACTTAATTTAAATTAATTTAATGTAGCTGTCAAAGCCCCAACACACATGCTTAGTGTTTCATGTGATGTATGTTTGATATATAGAAGTGTGTGTGTGTGTGTGTGTGTGTGTGTGCATGTGTTTGTGTGTGTGTGTGTGAGATGCAGGGAGGAAGAACCTAACATTCCTGTGTCTTTACAATGAAAGTTTTGTTGCTTTGTTTTATAGAATTGAGGAAAAAAATGAACACACTTATTCATATGAAGTTGTAAAATGTGATAAAGGCAATTTTTAATTATAATTTATGTCACATATTTTCAATACTGTTTCTTATAATTTCTCCCGGTCTTTGCAATTCTATTGTACCAATGTTCAGACCATCTACCAACTACTAACAGGACCACAATAAATTGAATTAATAATTATTTTTCTCTTAGTGATTCAGTCACTCAAAGAATCTGTTAGTCATATGTCAAGCCAAACTTGATCATCTCTATCATGTCTACTTACATTTGTGCTAGACACAGTAAAAGATATGAAAAGTTAGGGCATGATTCTACCGTTTAAGAAAGTTTTCCAAGGTTGGCATTTACTTTCTCAGGAAACTCAACCAGTCTTCACTGAAACACATACATTAACACGAGGATATTAGAATGACTAATACTGACTTGGAAATATAAAAACAACAGAATGTAACTGAGAAGACCACATAAATATTCACCATTTGATTTCACACTGAAGGAAAAAATATTTCCACTACTGAAGCTGTAGTTTGGGTAGCAGAAAAGAAGAGGGTGATGTTATTTAGTAGGAAAAGCAACTGTGTCCCAGAAGTGATGAAGAACTGAGGAATGGAAGGGGAAATGTGAAGTCAGAGATGGAGAGTAATAATGTACTCAAGTATTTACCTCAAACTTTAGCTGTTTCCCCCTACAATAAAATTCCAGGGAATTCCAACTAACGTTCTTTCGA
The DNA here is from genome assembly GCA_004365215.1 of Cuniculus paca. NCBI lineage: Eukaryota > Metazoa > Chordata > Mammalia > Rodentia > Cuniculidae > Cuniculus > Cuniculus paca. The sequence goes on from RJWT010001046.1 coordinate 34,698, forward strand.
TATTATCTCTTAAGTGGTAGCTGAGACATAATTTTGTTTTTATTCACAGGTAATTTTTTTGATATTTGGGGCAGTGTCTTCAATCCCCTTCATTTGCCCTTTCTTACCCCATAGAGGGGTAAAAGATATGACAAAAATATGATGCCAAGTCTTGTTGAAAACAGGCAAACGATCTATTCCATTTTATGCTGCTAGAATAAAATATCTGAGGCTCAGGATTTTACAAGTAGAGGGGTTGATTTGGCTCATGCTTTTTATGCCTGAAGGGTCCCCAGAGCACAACACTGATATCCCGTCAAGGGAACAATGGCTGAATCACACTATGGCACGGAAGCAGAAAGAAAAATAACCAGGTGAGGATGATGAATGTATGCGAGCAAGGAAACAAGAGCCTGGGGAGGAACCAAACTGGCTCTTTTTATAACAACCCTTTCTTAGGGAAACTAGTCCACTTCTACCAAATGTGCACCATTTCCAAGAAATAACATCAATTCACTGAGGTAGAAAGCCCCTGAGACCTAACTACCTTCCCTCAGATCCCTCCTGGTAAAGATTCTACGCCCTGAGCACTGTCACACAGGGAGGAAGTTTTCAGCACATGCCCCTTGGTGGGGGGCAAATTATATCGAGATCATAGCAGCAACCAATGCCTGTAACTTGTGAATGTGTTGGGGAAGAGGATGTCTGAAAATGCAAACCAAAGAGAAATAAATTCTTACTAAACTTTTAGTTTTAGAGAAATATGCTTCTCAATCAACAGAGCTGATGTATCAGAAACTAAAGAAAAGCAAGGAAGCTTGAAGTAGAAGTGGCAGACTGTGAAGAGATAGATGCCAAAAATTTCCTAAAGGACATTTAGAGTGAATATTTAGATGATACTTCTTTAGCTAGTGGGCAGGTAGCCATCAACAGTAGCAGCTGAAAAGGAAGTTGCATGGAACATTACAATGGAGTAGGTAAAGTTAAGAAATTACTTTTAATAGTAACAACTTCATCATAAATGACTTATGTTAACACCAAGACATAAATGTTGGATTACATGAACTTTATCCAATAATTCTAAACTACAAATTGGGGCATGAGGATTCTTCAATTGGGTAAAATTGAAAATTATACCTGTGATTCCACATGCATTTGTAGTCATGATTTTAGAATTTGTTTTCAGACTGGCTTCAACTGTTTTCTGTCTTTTCATGTTGATTAATCATTCATAGTCTGTCTAAATGTGTACATGGCAATATGTACATGTTTTATGTGATAATTCCACCATCCTTAACGAGCTGGTAATCTAGTAGATGAGATAAAATGTACAAATATGAAAAAAATAATTATTTCTGGGAAGCAGTATTCCCATCATGTAGAATTTGTGTTTTCTTGTCACTGTGTCATAAATAAGTGCTCTCTCAGAACATAAGATACTGTTGGTCACAAAGGGGCCTGGTTGGCTCTTTACCAACACTCTAATTTGCCTGTATAGAAGTGAGTATGCAGGATCCTTGCTTCCTCCAGACTCAGTCTTCTACCAGGAAGCATCTCATCATGAGCATAACTAGCATTAAATTGCTCTTAACCTGTGAAAGCTGTGCACATTCTTTCTTTCTCTCCCTCTCCCTCCCTCTCTCTCTCTTTCTCAATCTCTCTCTCTCTCTCTGTCTCCCTCGCTCTCTGTGTGTCTCTCTCCCTCTCTGCCTCTTTCTCTCTTTCTCAGCTATTGGACAGTTGGTTAAAAAGGCAGGATTTGACAAATGGCTTGAGCTGTTGCTCATTTGCTGAGGGATACAGACTAAATACTATTTGTGGGGTTTCCAAGAATAACCAAAATATCACATTTTCAAAATGCCATGTTAATGCATCTTCTACAAAGTATAATTCAAGGTTTTGAGTGTCAAGTGCTTAAAATATATTTAATAATCAATAAATGAATCAGAGCATTCCGTCTTCCTCTCAGATAGGACTTCAGCTACTATATTTAAAGTAGTTTTTCTTCACCTTCCCACATGCAGTCCCTCTTACTCTTCTTCTCTTTATTAATTTGAATCTAGGTTTCCAAGACATTAAAGTCAAGAAGTTTTATTATTGTTGGAGTTTTAAAAGATCAGCTATTGAGTATTTTAATAGTTTTTGAAATTTTTTTAACAATTCTTTTTCTATTTTATAGCTTCAAACATGATAAGAAGTAAAACAACTTTCATAATTGGAAGTAACAAAGGCTACTAAAACACACACACACACACACACACACACACATGGCAGGGAAAATTGCAACCTAGCATTAACATAACGAAAAATAGTTTAGTATTCTGAGAATCATGGGAAGTAGGTTTTGTGGAGAATTTTAAATGTAACATTTATATATTATATAGAAAAGTGTGGATTATGTATTTATTTACTTAAAACCATGTTACTGAGCATTTCCTCTGTCATGGACATGGCTGTTATCTATTAAGAGTAATCTGTTTTTCTATGTGGACAAATTTTTGAGGTGCCTAATAATGTAAAGCATTGCAGCACACAAAGTGAAAACATTCTTTCCAATCATGTGTGGAGAACTGGCACTATTTTAAAATAATGACCTACAAAACACAAGTATAACTGTGGAATTCCCACATGGCAATGGTGACTGGCAAAGGCAATTAAGAGGGTAAAATCATGGTAGTAGTTAGCACTTGATAGTAAGAGAGGCAATTTCAAGATGGCAGCTTTGCCTCCTCTGATAATTAATAAATAAATATTGACATTAATTTAGCACTTTCCATCTTCAAAGCACTTTACAATTATTAATTAGTCCTCTTAGGACTATTTGAAATATAACTTCTGAAGTTTGCATTTAAATAGAATTTTCTTGATGGTGTTCTTATCATACTGGTGTTTTCTTGGCTTCAAGTACAACAGCTTTAAAAAAATACCTCAGAATTTACTTTCCTGCAAATTCAAGACAATAAGATGAATATGACTAAACAGACATTCAGGAAAGATAATTTGAGAACAGTAAAGAGTCAGCACGGTTACATTTGCAAATTGCCATGGACCAAGATCATAGTTCTTATGGTAACAGCTTCTAGCCAGGGTGATAAAATTTCAGGTCATCAACTGAACCATGTTTTTTGCACCTTTACGTTTGCACAGAGTTTTACCTTCACCTAGAACTTTCATTCATACTGCTGGAAGTATGTCCACTTGCCTATTAATTCTTGTGCACTTCATTTTTTTTTTAATTTGGAAACGTTTCCTAATGCTGAGAGTTTTTGTTACCATTCATTCTATTAATGTTTATGGAGTTCCTCATTTGGAAGGGAAAAAATAAAAACAGATCTTTATCTGATACCTCACAGACTAGCAAGACCAAAAATTTATTAGATCAATAAACATAGAGTATAATAAGTTTGAAACTAATATACTTTACTTTTCTGAGTAATCTCTGGCTTACAGTAAATTGAAAGTTTAGACTTTTCACATGTGCTGTCCATGCCCATTTCTACTCCAAGTTTCCCCTGTTCTTATCATTTTGTATTAGTGGGATACATTTTTAGAATTGGTGAGTCAGTAACAATACATCCCTAATAACTAAAGTCCACAATTTCCATTAGGCTCCACTTTTCATTTAGTACATTTGATGCATGTTGACCAATGTGAGATTACATGCAATGACATATAGCTTGTGCTGCAATATCATGCAGAACAGTTTCTCCTGTGATGTATTTATGTATGCCAGCTAATTAGAGTTTGACCTCACTGTGACCACTCACCTTCATCCCAGACACTGCTGCCTTTCAAGGAGGTTGTGTCCCATTGGTGAATGTCTCCTCAGCTCCACTGAACAGGGAGTCACTCTGTCTCCAGAGAAAAATATTTCAATCAACCTGACTTCAAAAGACGGGTCTGAGCCTCAGCATCAGAGGGAGAACATTTACAGTCTAATTCCATTTGACTCATAAGAGGCCTTTCCAAATATATGTGCCAGTTGTGTACTTTATCTATTAGGGAGAAAGCTGGCACCTCTTTTGTGTTTGTCTTGTAACCCTCACTGTCCAGGATCACTACAGGATCCAAAGAACACACCCTCTATATGAGAATCCACACATAGTTCTACTATTAGGGGAAAAAATCACCTCTTTGATTTGATATGACAGCTTGCAACTTTCTTAAATCAAGCCAATACATTGGTTTATGTACATGTGGTTTTGTTTTAAAGAACCACAGATGTTTGCTGGACCCCAGTCCTACATTCAGTCAACTGTACAGAGACAGTCTAGCACAACTTATTGCGTCCTCTGTCAATGCAGGCAAAAAGTAGTATTGTGTTTATATGTCCACATCTGTCTCACCAGATACATTGATAGTTATATAATGGAAATTGCCTATAACTTTCATTTATTCTGAATTTCTCAGTGTCTTTAACATTGCCTGCATAACACAGCCTTAGCTATTGAATGAATTTAAAACACAAAAAATAAAAAAAAATAAGAAATAGATTTGGAGAGAATAAATAAAAGTGAAAATAAATGTTTTGTAGCACTTCACAAAGATGGTTTAAAAAAATTCTTATTTACTGCCCAATCATCCTTCTTAATGAATGTGTAATGGCACAGAAAAGATGAAAGAAAAGAGAAGGTATGCTGTGCCTTACAATACACCACAAAATTTTGATCAGAAAATTACATGTGGCTCAAATGCAGCCTTCTTTTGGCCTTGAAGGTATTCTTTAAATTCTACATGAGATCACTGAGGATAAAGATACCAGTAGTAATAAAGGTTATCTGCCATTTTCCCCAGAGAGGAGACCTGCCTCATCCTCCTGAGAGCTGGAATGCTGCATAGGCATGCATCACCATGCCAGACCCCCCCCCCACTATTAAAGAGCCTCAAGTCTATCCAGAGATTCCTGGCTCCCTGGAGAATCAACTATAAAAGCATTCTGTTTCCATTGAGCATTCTCTGGAAAACTCTGTGGTACCCTTCCACATCTGCTTTAGCTGCCCTTTTCAGAGTCTCATAAGCATGTAACAGTGTCTTTTTCTCATCTCACCACCTTGTAATTGTCTAGATATTTGTCCATCTTCTCCCCCAAGCTTTAGGTTACCTGTGACAAGAAGTCTGTTTTCATTGTTCACTATTTCATTTCTTGTGTTCAGTTTCATGTTTGGAACATAATAGAGAGAGAGAGGAAAGAAGGGGCATGAGGATGATAAGTAAATCTCATATCTAGATATAATACACTTTCTCTTAAAAAACAAGCCCTGCTGCATTCAGGTTTAAGTGTTTCTCCGTGACTCCTGCCTAATAAGTGACACCTGAGATGTTCAGAAAAAACAAAATCCTACTTAGTAAGGGATACTAGTTGACTCACAGATCCTTAAACTGTCTTTGACACTATGGTGAGCTTGGATTTTTCCATCTTCTCTGTCTGACTTGTGTGAGATGACAGTGGGCTAACTGACCTCAACTCTAATTTACTACGATGTTCTGTGGAATACTTAATTGCCACAGCTCAATGTGAAGATGTTTGCAGCCTCACAAATGACAGTGTATTGACTTGATATATATTGTGTTTCTTTAATGTCTTTTCATTGGTTGACTTATGCTTCCAGAACTGACTGGTTTTGTGTCTTTTCCATCACATGACTTTAACTGACATGTGCCCTGTGGGGTTTATTATTCCCACACGCAAGTAGTCTCCTTTTACTTATTAGATATCTCTTTGGTTTTATTCTTTTTATACATGAGTCTTATTGCTCATATCCACTGAAAGCATGCCATATCTTGCTATATTATGTCTTCCAAAGGTTAATGTATTACACTGAACAAAGTAGGTACTCAATATGTCTCAAAATGATGAGTAACAGATAAACAGAATTTTCTTACTAAAAATATAAATATTTTTTGTACTTCATCTACACCTTCTCCAAGTCTCTATGGTTCTGATATTTGTGTTAAGAATTTAAGATATTCCAGAAAGAGTTGTTAAAAATGAGTGGTTGCATTTGTAACATTCTTGCTTTCATTGAGTGAATCAGTAAATAAAATGTTTGTCTAGGTCCTTTTCATGCTGCACACCAACTTCGCAGAGTGAAGAGATCCCTTACAAGCTGTATACTTGCCAGTGCACCTATCACCTTTGTGCATTATCTAGGAGGTCACCAACCTCATCAGTGCCCCAAATGGCATCTCAGAATCAGAAAGGTCGAAAACAAAAAGCACCAAATTCAAGAGATTTAAAGTCAAATTATCAGGAGTTGGACTGGAGCCCCAAACCATATAGGGTATAAGGTCAGAGCTTAACTGTTTTTCCATTTTATTGCTCAAGGACAAGAAAACTTCATGCATGAGACTCCAGCACCGTAAACCGCCTACCAAGGTGCCACTTCATCACGTATGGTTACAAGTTGAGCACTGACCATACAATTTAAACCGACAGCAGCAGGGCCCTGGTGTGGCTGTGAGAAGCAATGTCACACACAACATCTTTTTCCTAATTATTAGGACTTGGACAGGTGGCAGGAAGGGAATGAGGGGCGGGGGTAAAGGATAGGGAGGGGTGGGAGGCACAGTGACATTTCCCATCTCAGGAGTACAAGATTCATTACCTCTGATGAAAAGTCACCAGGCTGCAGTGAGTCCTGACATACTCTGTGACAGGAGAAAGTGACATGGCCATTTGACATTCAGGGCTAGAAGGTTGCTGGTCTGTAATCACTAGTTAAAATTGAATCTTGTACATTGCACCCTGCCAGCACAGCTCAACTCTTGATAATTATTTGGATGCTACTGTATTTGGATTTTATTTCCTCAGCAGAGAGGGGAAGTTGGATTTATAGTTTACTGCTGGGTTAAGATTGGAACAGGCTAGATCTTTTTTATGGTTAATATGGCAGAGCCAAATAAATCGAGAGATGTTTTTGTCCCTATTTTAATTCTAAACCACTTGGAGGTGGAGATGCGGAGCCACAAAGGAAGCACAGGACACATCTTTGAATTTTCCACAAACATGCTACAATTCTGTCTGTGCTAATGTTTTCCTCTTTTCTCCTTTCACTTCATGATGTTGTAAACCAGCCATCTGGTCATGGAAGGGGATGGGAAATACTATTTTGCAACTGCTATAGCCTGAGCGGCCACATGGTGAAGACTTCTTTACGGTTGAGGGCTGAGATGGTCAATGCCAGTAAAACAACTGCCTCTCCTTCACCTGAGGGTCAGGGAAAGGACAAAAGAAATATTCTACACTAGATCATTTTAGTATAATTACAGGATGGCTTCGAATTGATGATTTGCAAGTAGGCATGCTGTGACACCAAAAAGAGAGTTCCCCTCTTTGCTCCTACCCTGAGGCATGGAGGCTTCTGGTCCTTTAAAGAGAGGCTATATATTCACTCCATTAAACCCAGAAGGATCCCGGATGTCTGGCTTGACAGGCTTCATCTAACATTTTGAGGAGTCACAGCCACATGTTCATAGAAGGGTAAATTGGTCACCACAGCTCACTTTATGTCCAGACAGAATAAGTGCTGCCTGTGCACTAGGGGTTAGCTGTGCCCCAGGAGGCAGAAAAACTAGCCTGATCGAAGATGCCTTTACAACTAATCTGCTTCAATGTCTAAAAGTCCAGCATCAGAAAAGCACCAATTTAAATGAAAAACATTGTGTTTCAAGGGTTTCTAAGCAAGTAAACATTCTTTTTTTCCTGGAAGGAGAAAAAAAATGAATTCCCAAACACAGATGAAATTAAGGATATTATGAAAAAAAGGTCAGCAGATCTTGCTCCTGGCTTGTCTTTCCTTGTTGAGGGGACCCCTTCTGGGCCTGGGCCTGACCCTCAGCTTCCCCTCATGGAAAGCCTGATTTCCATCAGCTGACTGTGGTTCTATCACTCACAGACAACTAAAATCCACACAATTTGAAGGCCTGAGGATTAAAGCCAGAATACTGATTTAAGAAATGAACAATCAGAAATAAGAGTACAGCAGAATTTGGGATATGAAATTTCAATGGCCAGTGTACAGATTTATAGATAAATCAGTCAAATCTTAAACAGAAGTATCCTGAGGATCAAAGAATAAGAATGCATTATATTTGCTTGCTTCTTTTTTGTAAGAATCTTTTAGCTTTATATCTTGTACTGAGTAACTACTTTGAAGATAATGATACATGATGCAAATACTATTTTTGTCTCATATTCGTTTATGAAAATTTGGTTTTTTAATAAAATAAAAAGAAAAAAATTGAATATATTAGTCTGCTTTCCTGTCACTAGGACACAATACCAAACACCCACAGCATAGGGAAGAGACTCAATTTGATTCACATTTCAGGGGATTCAGTCCAAGGTCATCTAGATGCAACACAGAAACATCATGATGGGTAGTCATGGAAGAGCAAAGATGCTTAGTTTATGGCAGTAGGGAAGCAGAACAAAAGAACAGTACTAGAGAGGAAGGCAACAGGACTCATGTTTAGTACCTAAAGTCACACAATCTTGTCCCACTCACATATACCTGGAAATGTGATTTGCTAATCCCCTAGATATGTTTTAAATCAACCAAATTGATATAGGTAAGATTAACCATCACTATACTTCCTTTTAGTGGTGAAAGTGTGGCCAAGGCTGTCCTTTCTGAGATTCAAACTGGGGATTGCCTTAGTGCCGTTGTCAGCACCTGTACTGTCAAGCTCCTTTTCCTCTGAGTGCTAGGGCAGCCACTTCCAACTATTGTTTCCCTTCTTCTTCATTAAATCTTCAACAGTGAGTACCACCCCAATTGTCCCTTCCACTTCCCTGATGTCCCTGCTTTCAAGAGGCAGGCATTCTTTCCTTTTTTCCTACAACTTGGAGAAATTACTATCAAGACTGGAAAGACCCCAGGTATGCACAGATTTCAAGTCACTACCAAACAGATAACTTAGCAGGAATAAATATAACTTGCATTTAAAATATTAGATAGTACATTGATAAAAATGGAGCAGTTTGAGCATTTTTGAACAAGGAGGGTCTAGCCAAGCATTGGAGTTTGAGAATTTGGCAATAAGGAGACAAGATGATGTTATCTCTAGGATCACTACTTACAAACAATTAAAAGAGAAGAATATAGAACAAAGACTTAAGAAAGATGAAAGATGAGATGATATACCAAGCAAGCTGTAATTCATTGCATAATCACCTAGTAGTGACTGAGTGAGGAGGAACTGGAATGCTACAGCTGCTGTAATGAAACTGAGGTAAAGTGGACCCTAAACTTACGAACTCAATTCATTTTCCAGGGATTGTTGTAACTCAGGTTATCAAGTGAAGCCTCAGGCTCCTGTACACACACTTCAAAGTTTCTCTTCTATATACAGGCAGATCTCAGTTTCCTTAGAGAGACATTAGCTCATGATTTCTCAACCCCATACAGTAAAGGGTGTTATAATATTCCTTCCAGAACTCCTTGAGGGTTAAATTTATATATGAGACCATCTGGATATGCAAGCATCCAGCATTCAAGTCATAACTCAAGACTGGCCATAAGTTAAAACTAAAATTCTGGTGATAACCCCACTTGTTCATATATCAGACCAGTTGTAACTCAATGGTCCACTTAGGTTCAATGGTAGATATAGTGTGGCTAAATGAACAAACTATATTTGTTGGTCATAATATACTTTTACTGCTTTTAGTCATAGAGAATGGATTAAAGGTACTTTCTCTTTTCCTATGGCCACCAATTACCTTTTCTTTGAATGAATAACCTCACTTATTCTTTGCCTAGGCCACAAGGCCAAAAGGCAAATTTACAGCTAGGCAGGGGTTTTACCTATAGAGTTGCTTGTAGCCAACCAAAAGGTGGTTGCTATATTCTGATGATTTAGAAAGGAGTCTTCTTGCCCCCAAATTAAATTTCAGCATGTGCATGGCACATTTCGGCAGTTCTTTTGCATGAAACCACCCTTCATTAACTGATATGGGTGACTTTATCCTTCTCCAAATTTCTACAGCATTATCACTCTTGTAGAAACATGTTCACTGTGTGTATCTTTGAGTTTAGAGTTCTTCATGTTTCCAATTTGTACACCTTGCTTAAATGATCAATTAAACCCTGGTGGTAAAAACTCACTGAGATCCAGAGCTGCTTTTACAAAGTTCTCGAAAAAAAATTTTCCTCTCTATTACGATGAAGAAATTGCAATGTGAAACATTAAAGTTCTTTTCTAATCCTAATATTCTATACAACTATGTGTTTATCTACCAGATGCAATGAAAAGGGACAATAGAATAAATCAAAAGATAATGAAACTATTTCATGACAGATGACCTGTTTTAGTACTTTAATTTAAATGATTACAATTTAGTTGTAGTATTTTTCTGACATAAATTTTCTCAAAGTTCTTGAAGTGCTAAATAGTTCAAAAGGTAGTTTCATTCTATTGGTCCCAATTACCTTCTTTTAGGAAATTATGGGAGGTAGGGCAGAGGAACGTATTTTTCTTTGTTTAATTTGCACAACTCTGTGTGACATACAATTTAAGTGAAACAGAGTAAGAACAATGCTTGGAGGTGGACTTCAGGCCGGCCTTAGGTTCACTAAAATCACAGCCCTGCCACACACAACATCACCAGCTGGAGATAAACCCTATGCCCCCGTCTCATCATGGATCTGGTGATTTGGCAACAAGAACTCAATGCTTTGGCAAAAATCAGACTGTATTTTTTAACCTTTTCATTGCAAAATGTTGCATTACCAGACATCATCCTAGCTGTACCTAGTCGGTGTATAGTTCTAAGGAGATTAAGGTATCTGGAGCATTCTACTCATATAGCCCCTAGGTATAAGATTTCCCTTATTTCTTGATGGAATTAGCATCCTGAAAGACTGAAGAGAAGTAATTTTATCATGCAATCAAAAATCATTCAGCAAAGGTTATATGTTAGTTATTTCTGGAAACTGAAGGAAACAAAGACTACGAGAATAGCATTTTTCACAGGTAAAATGCATATAACTTAGGTTATGTAACCATGACAAAGTGGCTTGGGTTTTGATATTTTTATTTTAAAATGCATGCCTGTGTTCTTTGGCAGTGTATCAATTACTTTGATTGGAATTACAATACAAGGAGGTCAAATAATTTATATCCCATTGAACAAGGGAGATAAGGAAAGAATTTGTGGTAGCCTCAGGTAAAGCCAAAAGATTGGACAACTGGACTCGGATAAATTTTCCTTACTGTCTTTGGAATCCATAGCCATGCTGGAAGGAAAGTTCTGGTTGCTGATTAGGGCTCAAGGTTATTTCTGGTCTCAGAAATACAAGGATCTGGAGGCCTCTTTTCTCCAAATGTCCCCTGGCAATGTTCTTTGGAAATATAGCAGAGCTTTTCCTTTGCTTTCCTGGGGGCTGTTAATTCAAATGCAGGGGGAAAAAAGTAGGTTTGCATTTTCTGCTTCTCTCTTAATCAAGGTTTTCTGAAATGCAACTGTGGAAAATAGATTCTTTCATTTTAGGATCAACAACAGTTTTTACAATGTTCTGCAAACCTGAGCCCCTCCTTAAAATGTCAGGAAAACAAAAACGGTTCCCACCTGAAAGGCCTCTTCACTTGTCTTGAAAGGATTTTTAGACTGCTCCCCTTAAGCTGCTTTCTCTTTCTGTGCAACTTCCCAATCCCATTCACAAACTGTTGCCATGGTAAATAATTATATCACAGATGAATTGTGTACACTTCCTTTTCATAGCTGGAAGAGAAATTGTAGAGGAAAGAGGAAAAAATCAAAATCCTTTAAAATTACAGGGGAGATAGCTGAGAAATGATTGCCTCCTCGTTAACATAATTAGCTCCATGAATTATAAATTGGTATTAGAACTTGCTCTTCATGACAAAAGGAGTAATTATATTTACTCATGTAAAATTAAACAATACCAAAAAAATTAATGGGACTCACCAGAAGCTCTCTTGACATTATCATAAAATTCAGAGATCTGAATATCCCACAATCTGAAGTGATTTAAGCAGCATAAACTTTAATGCTGCTCAGATTTGCTCTGTAGATATATATCCTCTAGCTAGTTTGTAATTGAACTCCTATGTTTAAAAAAATAAAAAAAAAAACACAGACACATATATATGAACAACACAACAGAAAACAATCCTGAAATAGATTCTTTCATAGACTGATGCACAGAACAGGCCAGATTTTCTGAACTCAAGAGGAATGTAGAAATAATTTCTGCAGAAGGATTTTTTAAGTGACTGTTCTAAAAATCAAAGCCTCCAGAAGACAGGTGACCTGTTTATTTCTGTAATTCTCAAATGTATCTAAAAATGGGACTGATATGAGAGAAGATAGATTTGTCTACCTAGGTTGCTCACTAGAAAGATTTCCCCTGGCAATGAATGATAACATTGTCGGAATGGAAATCTGATGAGCTCTTTGCATATCTGGCGGAATGACCCAATGATCAAGAAGAGAGGAGTTTTCTTTGTAATCAATACTGCCATGCCATTATTTTGGACCCATGGAAAATTATGGGATAATGTTTTCTACTGCGTACGTCTTCCTTTGCCTTTTTTTCCCTATCCTCTAGAAACTATTCTCTAGAAATTCATATTCTGTTTATTGCACCTATCTTTCTTCATTTCACGTAAATGTTATTTGCCAGTGAATCCTTTCTCTGGCCAGATTTTGACATAGTGGACTAGAGATTCATTTTGTATGTAGATAAGTATGTAAAAGCCAATCAAATTGCACCTAGAAGCCACTTTTTATTGGATCAAAGAGACTTCTGATATGCTGTAAAATCATTTGAAACATCTATACACTTTTACTTGTGCTTGGAATATCTTGTAATGTTTACTTTTACAAGGTAAATTATAGCAGCCTCTTTTAAAACATATAAATATTCTGAGATTAGATTTCTTGACAAGCTATTTAATCACTTGTAGGGAACAGAGAGAAGAGATACTTGTAGCCTTGTTAGGGGTGCCCATGACAAAAGCAGACATCCCTAGCCAATGTTTTAGTTTGTGTTCATTCTACCACTGGAGGTTTTTTGTTTTGTTTTATTTTGCTTTGTTTTTTGTAAGAGATCTATAGCATGTACATTTGTACACTGCATGCTAAGAATGGGAGTAGAAAAGCAATAAAAGTGAAAAATACCCCTTAGACTTCCAGAATTTATGAATCCTAGAAACCCAACCCATCATTTCAAATAATATGTACCCAAAACGATGTTTACAATGATTCCTTAAGAATATGACAAAATGATTAAATCATATGTTAAGTGAAAAAGAAAGATGCAAAATTGCTAGTCTAATGATGCCTGGTATGTGCATATGGGATGACAATCTGTCACTGCTTTTCCTCCTGGCCATTCTTCCTACTCCAGGACTTCGTAGAACCCAGATTGATTCATATTGCTGCTGGGAGTATTTTCTAGTCTATCTCTCAATTTGCATCTCAGAATGTTAATTTAGGCCAGTTGGTTGGACAACTTGGGGGAGGCTATGCCTCTGGGAAGAATCAGCATCTCCTACCTCAGGGTATCACTCAAGGTCCCACTGGGAAACAGATGGTGTACTCAAATGGGGCAATTGTGTTGAGATTAATAAAGGCACTATTTTAAAAATACAAGCAGGATTAAGAGAAAACAATAAAGGATGGTGCAGTATCCCTGAACTGGCCACAGTGGGAGTCATTGCCATCCCCTACTTAGCCCCAAAGGAGTAAGTAGTTATGAGAACTAACAAAGAAAAGCTGTGAGACAGCAATATTGAGCAAAAGGCATGACTTTTTGTAGAGGGATACAGCTAACCTGGGGCAGTTGGTTCTTTAAAGGTAAGGACAGTGAATATCTCAAGTCTTCGTTGCATTTGCTTTCTTGTCTTCCTCTAAGACCAATGAAAGCCAGAGGACTGGTGCCCTTTAATTCATCAAGACCGAGCCTTGAGTCACAAACCACAAGAGAGAAGTATAAAGAGTGTTTCTAGAAGGGCAGCTTTAAAAAGCAACTTTATATTTCCAGATAAAAATTTTGCCAATAAATATTTTAAAAGTAAAATTTTTAAAATCTGGTATGAATCTTTACTATGGACAATTTCTTCGACTTTGGTGCTAAATGTATTTTAGGCCATTCAAATCATTTTGTTAAATCAACTCTTTCTTTACTAATTGTTAAAAAAGTGAGTTGCTTTGCCAATAAGGTATATTGAAAATCGATTTTCTGATAGGAATATATCAATGAGAAAATAAAATATGAATTCACTGGGAAAATGCTAACTATCCTTGCCAGCATTATTGACTACATTTTTGCTGGGTTTGTGCTCATAATCTTAGTTTTCCCAACACAACATTCTCCTCTTTTTCAGCATCCAAAGAGGTTAGTCTTGCTTTTCCCTTATTTAATATGCCTTGAAAATCTTTCAACATTTTACATTAAGTGTACTGGGTGAAAAAATGCTTATTTTCTAATGATGTGACAAGTTAAGTTTTTATTTACAATTATAATATTATTTGCAAATGACTCCATTAAATATATGTGCCATGGTTATTAACTGGAGGGAAAATTGATACTCTGAGCACTTCCTTTTTTCTTTGAATGGTAAACAACAGACTGATACTAAACATGTAACAACTGAGAATGTTGTTTATTATAGGTGTATTAGATTTTCTTCTTTTAAAAATCAATCTGCATTTGTTTTCTAGACAAACATATCAAATATATTTTATAAGTCTCTTTTTAAACACATACCTCTGCTTTTATTAGTATATAACCCTATAAACTTTTTTAATAATAGAAATTGTCATTGTCATATATGGAAACTAATGTGTCCTCTACGTGATAGATGTTTAATCCTTACTAATAGAAAGCAGGAACCAGAGACAAAGAAAGAAAAAAAATGTAAGAAATTATGGCATATTTTTAGATATTGTTTCTGGTAAAGCCTGATGGTACACATACTAAACAAGGTCAAATCTGAGAATGGAAAATGTATCACACTTATATTATCACAGATGTTCCACTCCCATGGCAGATGCCACACATAGATCACAGCCCAGCTTATTCTCCAGATCTTGATAAAGTTTTACAATCTTGCACATTCTAGTGCTGTCAGCCACCCAGCCTCAATGGATCAGAGCCAACTGTGACTTCAACAAATGCCCATATTATCAGAATTGCTCTTTTCAGTCCTTTCCAAAGAAAAGAAACTTTGAAAATTATACATTATGACTCCATAGTAAGCTAAATAAATGTTTTATTTTGGATTATGTTTGCATTAAAATTGTAATAAATGATTATATAAAATTGTAGAATTTGAGCATGCAGCATTATTTAGTGTTTACTCATTGACTTTAAGCAAGGAAATTGAGAGAAACAAACTAGTTTTTTTTTAATAACAACTGTGAAATCTTTCATGATTAGTGATATGATGTGGCAAATACTTGGCTGACATTACTTAATTTCACCAATTTAATAATCCTAAAGTGTATTATTGCTCCAGCGGCACAGTTGAAGAAACTGAGGTTAGAGGATCATGCAATTAACCCAAGGTCACCTTATTAATTCCTAGTATATAAGTGATAATGAACATCAATTATTGAGGAGAGAATTTTCCCAATAAGTTTTTGAAGTAAATTTCAAATTAATGTTATAAATGAGTAAACTGGATTTAGAAAAAATAAGTGACTTTCCCAAGATCATCTAGGTGCCAGGATTACCGCTTATATTTGAATCTCAGGCTGCCAGCTTTTTAAAACTGAGCATGGGTTTTGCCTTTCCAATCAAATGTCTGCCTAATAAAATCATAAATTTAAAATGGTAGAAACTGCTTAATTTCCAAATGAAAAGGCAACAGGATATGAGTTTTAAGCTTCTTTAGGTCAGATCCTGTTTCTTCTGACTTTCAGTTGGTTCTTATTCTGGGCTGTAAAGATAATTCAGGATCCATTGTTTTATCTACTCCACAGTAAGACAAGGAAGCAAGTTTTATTCAAAGTTGCACATACATATGGAAGTAGTAGAGATCATCAGTAGTCACTGGTAAATAAAAAGAGTGGACATCACATCATGCTATTAATAAAGCAAACAATAGGTAGTAACATTTGAGATAACAGCCCCAGCTAAACTCTTCATTGGCTGAATACTGAGAAACCACCTTAGAAATCAATTGTGTTTGAGGTCTGAACAGTATCGAGAATGGCTTCTTGCCTGCTAGCTGAAATCTTCATTAGGGCAAACTCCACAGAGAAGTTATTTCACCCAAAGCCTGTGGTCTCCTATTAGATCACTCTGGGCATTAATTTCAATTTTCATGTTTCTGTACCATAAAAAAAGGAAGACAAAAAACTTTGTATGTGCCAAGGCTTAGCTGCCAACTGTTGGGGAAAAAAATTGGATTTCTATTGAATACTGCACTTTGGAATGAAAGAAAACATTGTCTAAATGAAGCTGAGGCTCTCAGTCACCTATGCCTGTACTACTGTGAAATCAATTATGTGGGCTCTTTCGAAAGTTACTGATTGTAGCAAATTGAATGGCCTTCATTTCAGCATAATTTGGAGAGGTTGATGTAATCAGAGACCTTGCACCACGGTGAGATACAAGATTCGTGATATTCAGATGGGAAAAAAGCTACAGTGGTTAAGCCCGTTCTATACCTTCCGCTTACCGGCTGTAACACTTTCATAAGTACAAATGAAATTGTTTTGATGAAGGCTGTGATGATTCTGAAAGGATGTGAGAGGGGGTAAGGGAGTGGAAATAAGGTTGCTGGAAATCCCAGTATTGTCTTCATATGCATGGAGACAGAGGAATCTAATCCTAGGCCTAATTGTCTGCAAATGAGACACTTTAATATCAAATCTTGAGTTATGCCCCAGAGCTGAGGTTCAAGTTTAGATGTGAGGAAAGGTGAAATGCTTGATTTTTCTTGCTGTGAATGTTTGTTCCACCTCATTCCTTTGGAAGTCTAGTGGCCCAAATGATTGTTCTTCAAATTATAAATTGATTCTCTCGAACCTCAAGACAATTTTTGGTGAGAGGAAACTCATGGCAGATATGATTTCATTTTATTTGCCCAAATGGAGAGCTATCACTGCTGTTTGAAATCAAGTATTCCTGCTTTGTAATAGGTGAACCATCATTACCTAGTCCTGAGGCTATGTAGTTTGCACCAAATAAAGCACAGGTGATCGTACTCAATCAAATGCCTGTGACTTACTTCTGTGAACACAAAACAACAGCAAATTGGAAACATACTTCTTAAAAGATGCTCAAGACCTATTCTAATTTAGAAGTTTCATGCGCTTTTGACTTGCAAGGAGAAACAGTTGGGCAGGTTCTTTGTATAGACAAGACTTTGTGTTTGTTCTTTCTTTATCCATTCTGAAAAGCTCAGTACTAGAACAAATAACTGGTCTTTTATTTCTGAATGCTGAAAGTTCCCTCATTTAGAACCCATTTGGTCAGAGTTGTGAAATTCTGATGTAATAAGAGGAAAAAGACCTGAGTTAAATCTCAGTGTTTTGCTACAAATCCATCATTTATCTCGCTGAACTTTGGTGTGTCTACTTGTTTATAAGATTAATTTTGTAGGGCAACTGCAGGATTATAAATGTCATTAGGTCACTGTACATGAGCTAAGTGTGAGAAAACACTGTTTATTCAAATCAAACAATTAAACTGAAAGATTTTGGAAAGGAAGAATCATCCTTTTCTCTTTTTCACACAAACAATTACATCTGACACATTTTCAGTTATGTCTTGCTTAGTTATCAAGATATAATGGAACAAAAATAGATTAGAGTTCAGAAGTTCTTAATTAAATCCAGATCTAACTACACAATTTTTGAAAAGACAGTTACTTCACTACATTGTATGCATGCAATTTATAGATCTACAGATACATTTAAACATACTAATAAAACTAAATGTGGGAATGTAGAGCTAAATTTTGGAGATCAAATGTATCTTTTAAAATACATTTTTATATCATAAAGTTCAATGATAATTTGGTTTGTACAAATGTAGGTATATATTATTAGGCTAAAAGTGTGTATGTATGTATGTGGGTATATATTATTAAATATGTATTTATTAATGAAAGGAAGAATTTACTACATGAAGTTGGTACACACAATTATGAAAGTTGAGAAATCCAATATCAGCAACTGGCAAGCTACAGATTTGGGACAGCCAATGGTACATTCATAGTTTATATCTGGATCTGTTTCTTCAAAATCTCCTATGTTCATAGATGGAGCTTAGGAAAGATGACTGAGTCATGGGGTTGCTATAGCCAAATGTAATGTTAGGACCCTCGGTATGGTTGGAAGAAGCAGATCACTGGAGAAGTATCCTGGAAAGTTGTATTTCCT